>VWYK01072689.1:0-14487 GCA_013399775.1 Semnornis frantzii | reverse complement strand
CCCCAAAGAAAAAAAAAAAAAAAAAAAAAACCACACAAACCCCCCCCCCCCAACCTCAAAACCAAACCAAACAACAGCAACCCAGGTATTCATAAGTTGCATCTGTCAAACAGAACAACAGGATATTAAGTCATGATCTGCTTGCAAGATCACACTCCAGAAAGACATTATTTAAATCAGTGGGTCCTGAGGGTGCTTTCAAAATGCTGAACTGGAAGCATTTGAGATGGAAAATGAGAATAAGAAGATCAGGAAGCTCCACTCTATTCCATGCTAAACAGTGACACTTCATCTTTCTTTTCTAACAGTATACTCTAGAAATCAATGAGCTTAACCTCCCAGCTATGAACTTCTGCAAGGTGGCAAAAATGGCGACTGCAGAGTACCAGATTCTTCCAAAGTCTGAAAAATAGATGGAAGATGACTGGAATCAAAATGTGATGGAACGAATGAAAAAAGAGTATGCCTTGCATTGAAAGTCCACGGTGGGAGGAGAGGAGAGTACTCAAATCCCTTGTCTTTCACCAGAAGATATATTGCAACAAGAAGCATAACTTGTGCCGACCTCCTCTGCCTCTCTAGTTCTGAGAGATGGTTGCTGGAGTTTCTAACAGGACAGTGGCTTATCTTGGGAAGGTAATGAAATATCTAGAGTAGTTCCTGGGAATTTGTCAATTTTACCCAAAGAGTTGGAATAATGAAGATCATTTATTAAAGCGTTGGAACAGTCTGCCCACAGTGGAGTCACCATGCCTGGAGGTGTTCAATAAACATGTAGACAGCACTTCAGGCTATAGTTTAGTGGGCATGGTGGTGGTTGGATTAGATGATCTTAGATGGCACTTCCAACCTTAAAGAGTCACTGTTTCTATGCTTCTGTGACTCCATGACTCATTTGGCCTTTTAACAGTAAGTCTAGTCAGAATGGTCCTTGAAGGGTGCACACAAGACCAAGTGATTGTAAGGAAGGTATTTCCAGTAGCTAAATACTCTTGACAGTAGGTTGCACTAAGTGACAGTACTGTCATCAGGACCCCAAACAGGTTGTGCAATCTCTTTCTCTGGAGAGATTCAAATCTTACACGGGTGCAACCCTGAGCAACCCGCTGTGGCTGACCCTGCTTTAGCAGGGGGCATGGACTAGGTGATCTCTGGATGTCCCTTCTCACCCCCACCAGTCTGTGATTCTGTGACTCTGTGACTGTGATTCTGTAACTTGCCACCAAAAGCCCTGTCATGATTTATCCTTGAAGTGAGTTGGACTTTCTTGCAGTTTGGTCAGGGAAAAGCAAGCACAGATTCACATGACAGATTGAGATGGCAGTGGGTAAATCAGGTCCATGGGGATGTTACACGTCTGCTTGTGAAGATCCTTCCAGTTCTTTCAGACACTGTTCCCATCTGTGTCCTGTCTATCAGTAGGGTGGGCACTACCCAAAACAGATGCTACTGAGCACTGAGGTACCTATTCTCTGTGGAATTAGTGACAGTGCTCTCCTAGAAAGTTAATATATTAATAGGATCTTTTCTAGTAGAAGGGAGAACAATTTAGATAGAAACTGGATTTGTGCTGTCAAAAGCAGGATGCAGTATCAGCAAAGCACAGATGATGGCAGTAAAGTATAAACTCAAGACATAAACACAAGACAACTGGGAAAATCTCAGTTACAATTAATAAGAAGCAGAGAAACTTACAAATAAGTTTCTGGGAAGCTGATCTTTGGAGAATGAAATGTTACTAATGTCTTATGAGGAGCAGCTGAGGGAAGTGGGGTCGCTGAGCCTGAAGCAAAGGAGGCTGAGGGGAAACCTCTCTATACAGCTAGTTGAAAGGAGATTGTGGTAAGGTGGGAGTCAATCTATTATTCCAAATAACAAGTAACAGGTCAAGAGGAAATGTCCTCAGGTTGTCCAAGGGGAGGTTTAAGCTGAACTTTAGAAACAATTTCTCTGCCCAGGTAGGTGGTGGAATCAGCATCCTGGAGGGTTTTAAAAGACCTTTAGATGTGGTGCTGAGGGACATGGTTTAGTGGTGACCCAGCAGTGCTGGGTTAATGGTTGAACTTGGTGATCTTTAAGGTGTCTTTCAGCCCAAACGATTGTCTGATTTTATAATAGGCATTCCTACAGGACAATATTCCCCTTCCTTACAAGACCATCTGCTAGAAAAGCATTTCCTTGAAGCAGTGGCTTAGAGTGGACACAGCAGCCAGAGATCTAATTGTTTCCTTACTGATGAATACAGGTAGAATATGGTCCCTGTGGAGTTCATTACCACTTTCTTTCCTCTCATTAAATACTTGGGACTTTCAAACCCATTTTCCTTTCAGAGGAGTTAGAACTTTGGGAATACATCTGAAAAACATTTCTTGCTGGACAATGGAGTGCACTGCTGTGACTTCTTGCCTGGGTAATCCCCTCCTTCACTCACAGTGCATTTTTAACTGTGGTTATTGCTTGCTCAGATCTGTAACTGCACAGGTATTTGTGTGCTTGCTTAAGCATTTGAGTAGCAAGTTTGGCAAGAGGCACATGGTTGTTTACACAGGGAAGTTTTCTTCTTCAGCATCCACTGAGAGGCAGAATTTGATATTTCCCTTTTCCATCTCTTAATGGAGCTACTGAATGATCTCATTGCTGCCTTTTCCCTTACAGGCATGCTTGACTGGTACAGAATCACAGAACTGGTTTGGTGGAAAGGACCCTTAAAGGTCATAATGCTCAATATTGATACTGAGGACTGCCTCCACTCAGGTGTAGGACCTTGCACTTGTCCATGTTGATCTTCATGAGGTGCACACAGAATCAGAATGATAGGGGTTTGAAGGGACCTCCAGAGATCATCTAGTCCAACCCCCTTGCCGGAGCAGGTTTATCTAGACCATGTGGGCCCACTTCTCAGATGCCTGGCCAGTTACAGCATTTTGGTTCATGCTAGTGTGGTTTAGTGTACCAACATTCCTAGGATCCATACTTAGTAGGTAGGTAGAATGCTTCTTTTTTTTTCTCTAAAACTCCATCACTTCTTTTTCACTTGTGGAATGGCTGATTAAGCAGCCCTTTAGCTGGACTTGCCATCCAGTTACCTTTATGATAGAATAGAGAGAGTGCTCTTGGTAGAGACTTCAGCTGACCTCAAATTGCAGACTGGACATTAGAAAAATTTGGTTTAGGTTGGACATTAGGAAAAAAAATATCCTCATGGAAAGGTTTGCCCTGCAATAGGCTCCTAGGGAAGCAATGGAGTCACCATCACTGGAGGAGTTTCAAAGCCACATGGATGTGGTTCTGAGTGACATGGTTTAGTGTTTCTCTGGACTCTGTTTCCCCATCTACGCAGTCCAGTCATGGGGACAGGTTTCCAGACATGTAGAGCAGTCAGTCTTTGGTGGAAAAGTAGTTCTGTGGCTCAGCAACCAGCACCAGCTCCCCCACTTCCACTAACACATGTAATAAGCAGCCCTGGAGCTGTCAAGTCACTTTGTATCTGGATGATGTGGGATCATCCAAAAGCTTGCTCAATGCCTGGCAACTGTAATAGGTGTTAAGAGCTGCAGTGAAAGGGCTGCTTTACTTGACAACCAGCAGGATACCCTGGCCTTTCTATGCCTGTCACTGGCTGACTAAAACATTTTGTCAACAGTGTGGTTTTTGAACAAATCCCTTGTACCAGCTGGGGAAAGGCCACCAGCCAGTGAAACTTCGGTGAGAACAGAGGCAGAGTCAACCTTAATTTTGCCAAGGTACAGAAAGATCTGAATCAGCGCAGGATAAAGAGGGTGAGCAGAGAAGTAAAAGCCTTTGGAGAGTTGTCTTGATATAGGATGGGCAGTATAAGGCATAGGCTGGTCCCATGAGATGAGGAAATGCTCCCATTTTTCAAAAGAGTGAGCAGGACTCATCAGTTAGTGAGATGCAGGTCGCAATGAAATGGTGGGACTGGCAGTGGTATCCTTAACCCACACTGTTCTCCTACATGTGATCACTCTAGGAGTAGCTCAGCTCTGAGTGGACAAGATCTTAGGCTACTGAAGAGCAGCAATGGGCAGCTCCATGGATGTCAGGGACTGCCACACAGCAGTCCAAGGTCAATGGTTCTGTTTATCAGGGGTTGACTCCACATCAGCAAAAGTGCATGTGCCTCGTCTCTCTTGAAGCCAGTGATCAAATCCAGCTGAAGTCCTCTCAGACCTCACTGCTATAGTAAGGTAGTACTGGGTTTCAGGCTGGACATGCACATCTCATTTATTTCAAGGCAAATAATGAAGACAGGTAAAAATAAGTTTCCAATAATATCACACAGAATCATAGAATGGTAGAGGTTGGAAGTGGCCTCTAGAGATTATGTAGTCCAACCCCTAGTAAGGAAGGTATGCCTACNCCCCAGTAGACCATTTGCCTTCTTGGCCATGAGGCTGCATTGCTGGTTTATGGTGAATTTGTCCATCATCACTCCCATGTTCTTTTTCACGGAGCTGTTTCCCAGCAGGTCAATCCCTAACCTGTACCGATGCAGCCCTGTGGGTTCCTTATGGAGGAGAACACTACACTGGTTAAAAGCAGAGTTGCACACTGGTGGAAACTGTGCTGCCAGCTGTCCAACATGTCCCTGATAAATAGACGAGGTGTGGAACACAATGAATTAACTCTTACTCTAGGAGTCTCTAGGAATCTAGAAGGCTGGTGCCTAGACATACAGACCGTCTTTGTCTCCATCCCTCATCTGGAAAATGCAGATATTTGCACTCCTTAGTAATGTTTATGATATAATAATTCTAAGGGACAGGCTTTGTTTTCATGACAGCTCCTTGCCCCAACCCTAGCCAAAGCTTGTGGGTGCCTCTATCATACGAATACTTGTCAAGAAGTGTTAGCTCAAGGTGGAGCTGTGTCCATGGTGTGAAGTCCTGAAACATAAGCAACAGTTAAAGCTAAGGACTCTAAAAATATCCCATGCCAACATTCAGCATTGCTAATGCTCTTCTGTCTGTGCGAAGCCCCCTGATTTCCATATTGCTGGAGAAGGAGATAAGTGAAGTACATCTAAAGAGATTTTATCCCAGCCCTTAGAAGATGATAAGAAAAAAGACTCAACCCCTTCTCATTTCCATGATGCTGAGAAAGCTGATCTGTGGCAGAGGTGGAAGGAAACAGCACTTGCTACAAAGCAGCTTTCTGCTTTGGAAGATGGCCTTTGTGCCAAAGGTTCTATTTAGAGGAGCAATACTTACCACTTCTTGTTTAGAGCAGTTACTTCTGGGCACAAATAAAAAGGCAAAAAGGACCCTTCACCATGGAAAAGAGAAGACTGAGAGGAGATATGTAAATATATATATATAATTAAATGGTAGAGGTTAACAGGACGGGGCTGGGCTCTGCTCAGTGGTGGTCAGTGATTGGACAAGGGACAGTGGGTACCAACTAGAACACAGGAGGTTTCACATGAAAATAAAAAAAATCATTACTTTGAAGGTGCCAGAGCCCTGCACAAGCTGTTCATAGAGACTGTGGAGTCTCCTCTGGAGACTTCAAAACTCACATGGTTGCATTCCTGTGCAACCTGATCTGGGTGAACCTGTATGGACAGGAGGGTTGGACTAGATGATCATTGGAGGTCCTTTCCAACCCCTACCACTGTGTTTTTGTGTTAGTATCTCTCACATGGCAGTGATCCATCTGTTCTTAATTTAGATAGCCACAGTGTGACTGTTTCCAGCTGAGCTGGTTGAGGTTGCAGGCTGGGAGGAAGACATGCTGCTTGAGTTGTGTGTGAATGTTCATGGAGGACAACCAGGGTTGTGAGAGGACAGGGAGCTATAGATGAGGGTGGTGCAATGAAGAGAGACCGCAAACCTGTTGAGATCAGGTACAGACTTTTAAAATACATGTGGGAGTTGGCTTAGACGACCTTGAAAAATCCCTTCCAACCCAAACCTTTCTATGATTCTATGATAAGCAATTCCTGTATCTTCTTCACCAAAGTCAAACTGCTTCTCACAGCACCAAGACCTTTTTTCCACCTTGAGACCCAAAATTTTAAGTGTAGCTCTGGGTAGAGAGAGGAGCCATAGCTCTCCCCTTCTTGCAGAAGCTAGATCTGGAGTGCTCCCTTTGTCACATGTCCTGTCACATGCTACTCTCTCACAGTGAAGTGTGGAAGATATTCTTGTGGTTTGAGAGGTGGGAAAGCACAAAGCTAAGCTCATCAGTGGAGTGGTACATGTATTCCAGCCACCTGAGATGGATATCTATGACTATAAGAGATGGAGACACCATCAGCCATCGTGGAAACGTATATGTTGGATGATATTTATCCAACTGTCATGAGAAGAGGTTTAACTCTGGACAGATCTCAAAGTGTCTCAGCAAGTGTGGCAGGAATTTGGGAAGCATCTTATTCCCCCATTTGCTGTGGCCAGGAATCAGTCATGGCTATTTAAATAATTTTATATATACATATTTCCCACACCACCACCCCTCTCCACAAAAAAACACCCACAACAACAAACCTGAACTGAGAAACCAATGCATTGCAGAGATCTGATGGATGGCTGAATGTTTATGGAATGTCACCTAAAATAACTCACAGCAAATAAGTGTTTGTCTGCTTGTGTGATGCAGTAGAAATTATTTTCACATCATTGCTCCTCTATAAGATAAAAATGACAATCACTGAAAACAAATAAAAGCTTTAAATCAGTGAGCACATTCTTTTACTTCTTCACATTCTTTCTTTTTAAAGGCAAAGTATTTAAAACATCCAAAGTGGATCATTTATTCATTATTTCAGAGGATGAGGGATTATTTTTTGAGGGAGATGTGAAGGAAATCTGCACCTGGACTAGTATTAGATGAGACAGACTTGCATGCCTCTCTCCTGTGGTTAAAGCTACAGGCTTTACCTCTAAACCTGCACTTGCATCTTGATGGCTTTAAAGCACAAATTTCTTTAAAGACTGGTTCTGGAAAGGATTTGTTTATAAATTGTTTTCCAACAGGATTTCCATAATATTGCACACACCCAGGTAAAGAATAATAATTAAAAAAGGAATAGTTTGGAGAGTACAGTTGGGCATTTTGCTGGCATTTTGCAATTCTGGAGAGGCCAAGTGATATAAAATCTTGAAAAAACAGATTTCATGGAAAGGAATCACGGAATCACAGACTGGTAAAGTATGGAAGAGACCTCTGGAGATCATCCAGTCCAAGCTCTCTGCTAAGACAGAATCACCCAGAGCATGTTGCCCGGCATCAGAATGTCCATGCAGGTTTGGAATTTCTTCAGAGAAGGAGGCTCCACAGCCTGTCTGGACAGCTTAGTCTGGTGCTCTAACACCCTCACAAATTTTTTTTTTCTTGTATTCTGGTGGAACCTCCTGTTTCTAGCTTGTGCTCATTACCCCTTGTCCTGTCATTGAGCACCACTGACAAGAGACTGGCCACATCTTTTGACCCCACCCCTCAGATCATAGAATGGTAAGGTTGGAAGGGACCTCAAAGATCATCCAGTTCCAACCCCCTGCCATAGGCAGGGACACCTCCCACTAGGACAGGTCACTCAAGGCCTCGTCCAACCTGGCCTTGAACACCTCCAGGGAGGGAGCAGCAACAACCTCCCTGGGCAACCTGTGCCAGTGTCTCACCACCCTCACTGTAAAGAACTTCCTCCTGACATCCAGTCTAAATCTCCCCTCTGCCAGCTTAAACCCATTGCCCCTTGTCCTGTCATTGCAAGACCTTGTAAATAGTCCCTCCCCAGCCTTCCTGTAGCCCCCTTCAGATATTGGAAGGCTACGATAAGGTCTCCTCAAAGCCTTCTCTTCCCCAGACTGAAGACCCCCAACTTTCTCAGCCTGTCTTCATAGGAGAGCTGCTCCAGCACCTTCATGGCCCTCCTCTGGACTGGCTCCAACACTTCCATGTCCTTCCTGCGCTGGGAGCTCCAGAACTGCACACAGTACTCCAGATGGGGTCTGACAAGAGCAGAGTAAAGGGGGAGAATCCCCTCCCTTACCCAGCTGGCCACACTGCTCTTGATGCAGCCCATCAGTATTGAGAAGATTCCCTCTCAATCTGCTCTTTTCCAGATTAAACACTCCCAGGTCTTCCTAAAGATGAGAAGATGAACTTGACAAAGTGATTTTAAAGATGTGCTATCGGAACTGCTAAGTTTCTGGAAAAAAAATTTGTTGGACCAGGTCTGAAGTTTGGTCAGAGCAGAGAGGGCTTTGACCTTACAGCTTCACCCAGCTCCAAATCACCCCACCTGCATTTTCCTGCCCATGTATCCTAACAGGCATCCTTAAATTCAAAGACTCTTCACATGTCTCCAGGTAGGAGTTATCAGAGCAGCTAAACAGACATAAGGAGTGTTTGCTAAGACTACCAGCCAGCCAACTCTTTGTTGGGTTTGTTTGCATTACACAAGGATATTGATGGAACTGAAAGGTGTCCTACAACTAGAAATAAAACAAAAAGACATAAAGCACATGCATCGGGGCAGTCCTTCATGTCAAAACAGGCAGGGACTCTATGAAGAAGGGCTTGGAAGTGCTGGTGGGTGAGAAGCTGGACATGAGCTGGCACTGTGCTGCCAAATCAGAGCCAGCCCTGTCCTGGGCTGATGCCCAGCAGTGTGGGCAGCAGGGGGAGGGAGGGGATTCTGCTCCTCTGCTGTGCTCTGCTGAGACCTCACCTGCAGTGCTGGGGCCAGTTCTGAAGCCCTCAGCACAAGGGAGACTTGGACCTGTTGGAGTGGGGCCAGAGGAGGCCACAGCAATGATGGAAGGGCTGGAAGTCCCCCACTGTGAGGCCGAGCTGAGAGAGTTGAAATTGTTCATCCTGGAGAAGAGAAGGCTGTAGGGAGATCTCTGGTGGTCTTTCAGTACTTAAAGTGGCTGATAAGAAAGATGAGGACAGTCTTTACCCGGCCTGTTGTAAAAGGACAAGGGGTGATGGTTTAAAACTGAAAGGAGATTTACACTAGAGAGAAGGAAGACATTTTCTACAGCGAAGGTGGTGATGCCCTGGCCCAGGTTGCCCAGAGAGATGGTAGATGACCCATCTATAGAACTATTCTGGATTAGGTTGTTTGAGTCTCCGAAAGACTTGCTCTAGTTGCAGATATCCCTGATCACTGCAGAAGAGTTGGACTCCGTGACCTTTAAAAGTCCCTTCTAACCCAAACTGTGATTCTGTGTTATCAAGTACAAAGGCAGATTTAATCTCCAACTTCTTGCTTCATTTAGCAAATGCAATACTTTTACAGAGCTTCTATCTAAACCAGAGTCATTAAAAATACAGAAAGAAAAAAATCACCTCTACAACCCTCCTCCTTTGAAACCACTGAGTTTTTGGCACAAGGCAGTTTTTAGCTCACCTGCGTTCTTAGCCTGGATTGTTTCTGACACCTCACAAAAAAGGAGTTTACTTCATCTGTGAAATGGTGATCTTGCACATCCAGAGAGGTGCTGAGTACCAGAGCCCTGTTCTTTCACACAGTGCCAGCGACAGATGGCCTCTCCTGGTAAAAGACTGAAAACCTGCATGGTCTGCATAGATGTGAAGCTGTTATCACCACGTTCTGCAGAAGTGGCTTTGCTTGTTTTGACAGGATGATTGCTTCTGTTAGGATTGTACCATTAAAACTATTTAGGGAGTGGACCAGGAGGTGGTAGACACTGTACAAACACAAGTTCTGAAGAGGCTTCAGAACTCAACGTTCTACAGTGCAGGTGTAAGATGGGAGAGAAGAGGCGTCAGCAGACAAAGAGCAGGTCACAGGGAGGCAGCATGGGGTCCCAGTTAAGGCTGTTTTAAGCATCAACAGTCACTCCATGAAGTCTCATTTGTTTCAGCTTCAGGGATCTGGGTTTGAAAGTGAAGTGGTGATAAGCTGATGCTGATAATAGCAATGTGAAAACCATTAAGGTGTTGTTGTGTGTCTGAAGAAGGGCAACAAAGCTGGTGAAGGATATACAGCACAAGTCTTGTTGCTTATTTTGGAGAAAAGGAGGCTGAGGGAAGACTTTCTTTCTCTCTATCACTACCTCAAGGTTGGAGTGAGGTGTGGGTCCATTACTTCCTTCAAGGAATGAGCAATCAGACAAGAGGAAATGACCCAAGTTCTATCACTGGAGGTTTAGGTTGAATATTAGGAAAAAAAAAAAAAAGAAAGGAATAGGCTTCCCAGAGCATTCCCAGGGCAGGGGTGAAGTCCTCATCCCTGGGAGTATTAAAAATGTGCTACTGAGGGACATGGTTTAGTGGTGGACTTGGCAGTACTGGGTTAACAGTTGGACTCAGTCGTTTAAAAGGTCTTTCCCAACCAAAGTGATTCCATGATTCCGTGATAACAACAGGTTGAGTTCTTGCACATGGAGGCAATTGGGCTGTGAATTGCCAGTCTTGTGGAAATTGATACCTGTTTTCAGCCCCGAGGAAGAATATCTGATTGTGAAACTTTTGGAACAAAATTGTTCCAAGGCTCGAGCTAATTGATTTGACAGTGCCAGGACACTTCTTGGGCATTTTGAAAGAAGAAAAGATCTATTTTGGACAATCTCAGATTAAAAAGTTTAATTGTAGTTCTCTGTAGATACAGGATGTAACAGTTTTGGTTTAAATAGAAATGAAACCAAGTGCCAGACTGAGTTATCTCAGAGAAAATTTATTTTCAAGCCCCATTGGCTCTGATTTATCTTTTACTCTACCTAGTTAGTACTAACCATGATAGTCTCTCTTTGGGTCACTGCAGTCTTCCACAAGACCTGCGTGTCCACATGTGAGCTTTCAAAAAGTCAAGTGGTGTTTCTGGTCAGTTCATGCCTCCAAAGCTTGGGCCGAAGATGGGATTCAGTTTAATGTGAGTTTTCTGTTCAGACTTGTTCATCAAGATCCATGTTAATCATGGACTTCTTGTGAAACTTTTTTAGCTGTATATTCAAGATATCTGATAGGGTCCATTTCAGCTCCTATTACTGGTAGATTTCACAAACCAGCTACAAAAACTACTCTTAATTTTCACACACATACCCTCTCCAGGCTCTATGGGACCACCATAAGGGGACTCTTCTTAGCAGACCTAATGATTAGGGCAAATTGAAAGCAAGAGGATTTGTCAAATTCTCTGGCATCAAAGCACTGAGATATCAAAGGAACAAAAGTACTTATGTACATAAAGACAACTTCTGATGAGGCCTCCAGGGGCTACATATAAATCTTTGTCTTTGCTTTACTTGCCAGCAAAGAAAATCTATATGTGTTGTAAACCTGTTAACCCAGAGATGTTCTCCAGAATGCTAAGAAAAGAGATTTACACGATCTTTAAATAGAGAGGAGTCATTGTCTGGACATCAAGACAATCTCAAGCATGCACCCTCTGGGATGACAGGAGGCAAAGCCTGGTCATCGGTCTGGTCTGTGTCCCATCATGCCTGCAAGTCATGAATACAAATATAGAGAAGAACTTCTGAGTAGGGTCAGTATTAAGTCCCACTAGGTAATAGTCTGCCCAAGGAAGTGGTAGAATTACTGTCCTTGGAAGTGTTCAAAAAGCATATAGCTATGGCACCTGGGAGCATGGCTTAATGGCCATGGTGGTGTTGGACTGATGGTTAGACTCAGTGATCTTAAGAGTCTTTTGCAACTGAAACAATTCTGTAATTCTGTGATTCTATGATTTTAATGTCCTGATATATTAGAGTGACAGGGACACTGTCATCAGGGGGCTGGGTTTGACATTGGATTTGTGTCTGTTAGGATCTACTTCATTTGTTTGTTCTTGTTTCCATCCCAGCTGCTTTCATTTCTTTCCCAGCCCATCAGTCTCTTTCCCTTGTTCCCTTTGCCTTCCCTTTGGGAATGGAGAGAGGTTCGAAGAGGGTGTCTGTCATTGATCTAGCAGCCAGCCCAGCCCTAACAGTTTATACCTGTTATGCAGGCAGAAAAACTTCCAAAGGACTTGTGCCATACCAGGGCAGGGAAATTCTTCGTTTATTTTTTTGATGACTACAAGAGCCAGTGAGAAATAAATGTAAAATGGGACTGAATTGTGAGCTATAAAACCATGCACCATAGACTCAGCTTAGTTTGTCCTCAAGAGTTTATTCAAAAAAAGAGAAAGTGCAGAGCAGACTGTTGCTGACATTTATAACAGGGAATGGTCATTAGAGCCTTTCTCCTTTGGTGGACAATTAACCTCTCACTTTATGGCAGGTGAAAATGGTCATTCTTGATTTCAACCAGAAAACTTCCTTTGTATTAAATGGAGAAAATAAATCCCACGGAGCATAGAACAAAATAATTAGGGTGAGTGAAGGCCTGTCAAGAACTTCTGTGCTAAACAATGATGGGCTCCAACCAGGGAAGTCTTCTGAATATTTTAAAATGAAAATACAATTTTCTTCCTTTTCCCATTCTCTGCAGTGGTTTGATGCATATTTTAGTCCTGAATATTCATAAATAAAGCTCCAAGTCTCTAAATCCTGACTGAAGGGAAAAGTCATAGGTCTTTCTTTAAAAGCTATGTCTATTTTAAGGCCCAAGGGACCAGGGTGTTCATCTTGTGTCAGGAACATGAGTTGGATTATCCAGGATTGTTCTGGAGCAGAGAAAGATGGCTACATCATGCCAGGCTGCAGCACAAATACATCCTTTCAGTATATAGTATTTATCAGAGAGGTAAGAGCAACGCCAAACTCACCTCCTTTGCCACAATTTTGTGCTCATGCATGACTGAAAGATTCCACCTCCTCAGTTTCGTGGTCCTCCAGTGCTGGATAGATGATGATAACAAATATTCCCTTCTACAACAAAATTCAGCAACACCAATTGCATTATCAGTGTCTTACTGATAACATTCAGCATCCTTGTGCCAGGCTGGAAGTCTTAAGACCACCTAAGTTCTGATACACATTAATCCAGTTTTGGTCCACGCTTTGACCTTGGTGACCTATCTTCAACAACGTAGCTGTTACCCTGTTTTTGTGAGGTGTCAGGTGGCAAACTGCAAAGACATGATAAATTGTTTTGCATCTGGCATTCATTTATACTGAGGCTGGTGAAACACTGGTCCAGATTGCCCAGAGAGGTGGTGTATGTCCCATCCCTGGAAACATTCCAGGTCAGGTTGGACAGAGCTCTAATCAACCCAATGTAGTTAAAGAAGTCCCTGACCATTTCAGGAGAGTTTGGACTAGATGACCTTTAAAGGTCCTTTCCAACCCAAATCATTCCATGATTTTATGATCTGTGACCTGAAAGCAGCAGTGGATAATGTGTGTCACTGAGATCAGAGCTGTTTATGGGAATCTAAAATCATTCACAAGTCTTATAATTGAGGAGCTGCAATTAATGGTGACTCTAAATATCAAGATCTGGGCTTTCTCACCGAGACAGGCAGGCACATGTTTTAGAGAGTAAGGTTTTGAAGGGGTTCTGAGGTCAGTTTCTGTGGAAGTCAGCTACTGGCTGATCTCCTCCAGAGATTCCACTCTCAATCCTTTCCCTTATCAGGAACAGGGGTTTTATCAGTTCTCTACAGGGATGTTAGTAAAGAGGGGTGATCTCAGAGCTCAAATAATCCAGACTTGAAATGCATCCAATCACAACAGCTCTGTACTCTGCTCTGTCAATTAGAAGGCAACCTGTACTTTCCTCCAACCTCTTCTTAAACTCTCCTTTACTTATTGCTTTCCTTCTCCTCCATCTAGAACAATGCTAGGGGCATAAGAACAACTTAGCATTTCTGCAGGAGCTTCCACCATGGAGGGTCTCTCCCTTCTCCCTGCTGTAAATTCAGACCACACGAAGAAATTCCTTGGCATTGCTATTTATGTTGCTACTCTTCAGGCTGTCCTGGTTTGAGCAAGACCAGAACTGATTCTATTCAGAGATCTGACTCCTCATCTCATTCTCTGCTCAGTGAGGGGACTTCCTGAAGTTCAGGGCAGGTTTACATAGGCAGTGACTGCATCTAGCAGCGAGAATGCCGACAGGGAGAGATCTTGCCAAGGGCTGGACTGCACAAAGGCTCTTTCTTAGATGTGCTCTTGTGCACATCAAGGTCACTGCCACATATTATACCCCATATTGGCATGCAGGAATTAAGATGTTACACCTCTGGAGAGGAGTGGGCAGGACAAGTAACCTTAAAGTGATCAGCAAGGGATTCCAGCCCATGAACATCATCTTCATAATAAACCTGAAGTATCACCAGGGTCAAGCCTCTTCTTTAATGACTGACATCCAAGGAGGGATTCCATCCATATTGTCTCCAATCCCAATCCATATGTTCCAGAATCCAGCTCCCGAATCCAGTCCCTGTCTGCTGACGAGTCCAATCTGGGACTTCTCCAGTGCCTGCTGCCAGCATTAGTGATGATGACACAATTGGCATCAGATGTTGAGATTGATACTGGTTTTTATCTGTCTGTATCTATTACATTTGATTGTTCTAATTTCCGTCCCAGCTGGTTTAGTCTCTTT
>VWYK01072683.1:0-10710 GCA_013399775.1 Semnornis frantzii | reverse complement strand
AAAAAAAAAAAAAAAGGAAAAAGAGGCAGAAGGTCTGAGCATCATTTGAGTAATTAATAAACATAGCTGTTGCATTTGCCTTATTCTCTGTGACAGGAGACATTGCCACTCAAAGCAAAAGAAGTGTTAAAAACATGGAATAAAGTTCAGGGTTCTCAGACTCCTACTGCCCTGAAGCACTCAGATCCATTTCACAAGCCAGTCACAAAAAGCTTTCCTTGCAAGGTCTAAAAGCATCAGGTCATTATATAAATAACATCAGGAAATTAGAGCAAATAGAACTGCTGGAAAAGCTTTTGGACTTCTTCCTTTAAGAATTAAAAGGAATTTTTTCTATGGGCAGTGTCCCAGGGTGTAACCAAAAGAAGTGCAGCTGCCAAATAAGACATGTCTTTTTAAATTAACTTCCTTACCAAAGTTCAGTTTATTATTATTTACTGCTTGGTTATTCATTTCTTTTGGAGATAAATTTCCAAGGAAGACGCACTTATGCAAATACCTAAAAGTGCCATTTTCCCTGATTCCTTTTAGTGTGTGCCATCTTTTTCCTCCATCGACAACCTACCCTCACATTTTATACTGGTTATTCTAACAGAGAAAGATTTACAGAATGCAATCACACAATCACAGAATGTCAGGGCCTGGAAGTGACCTCAAAAGATCATCCAGTCCAACTCCACTTCCAGAGTAGGATCACCTATACCAGATCACACAGGAGCACGCCCAGGTGGGTTTTGAATATCTCCAGAGAAGGAAACTCCGCAACCCCCCTGGGCAGCCTGTTCCAGTGTTCTGTCGCCCTCACTGAAAAAAATTCCTCTTCATGTTTACACTAAAATTCCTATGCCTCAACTTCACCCCTTGCCCCTTGTCCTGTCATTGGGCATCACCAAGAAGAGCCTGGCTCCATCCTCTTGGTACTCACCCTTTACATATTTATAAATATTGATGAGGTCACCTCTCAGTCTCCTCTTCTCCAGGCTAAAGAGCCCCAGCTCCCTCAGTCTCTCCTAGTAAGAGAGATGTTCCACTCCCTTAATCATCTTTGTGGCTCTGTGCTGGACTCCTTAAAGCAGCTCTATGTCCCTCTTGAACTGGGGAATCAGAAGTGGACACAGTAGCATTCATTGCTCAGTGGCATATCAGAAAATATTTACTACACTTACAATAAAAGGAGAATATGTTTGTCCTGCAACTTGTATAATGTAATTCAGATTATCAATAGCATCAATATTTAAAATGTTAGACCTCAAGCTTCCAGCCTCTTTTATAATGCTCTGATTTTGCAAGGAATTTGAGCAGGTAAAAGAAAGAGTGGGGGTCCCTGTAGGGGAAGTATAAACTGATGGATTTGTTTCCAGGTCTAAGTGTACTGCATAGGACAGACAAATCCAAATAAACTAAATGGATGGGGCAAGGAACTGCTGTTGAATTGCATTTAGAATTCAAGATCTCCATCTGTGGTAGTGGCACATAGCCAACATCTTTTCAGGTTCTGTTTTCTTGAACTGAAAACAGCTGGGACATTATTGACATAGGAACTGCTTTACTGGTCTGACTCTGACCATAACATGTTTTGCAGTTCCCAAGAAGATTCCAGCTATTTTTACAGCAAAAACTGAAACTGAAATGAGGGTTGGCTCCTATTGAAACTGTCAAAGCACATTCCAGGAATCTCAGCAATTTACCAAGTAATCATATAGTAAGCAACTATAAAAGTAGAATGGTTATTTACAATCCACAAAATGGCTTTATATGGTGTAAGCAGTTACAACACTTCTATCAGAGGTTTGATCAAAGAGAGGAAAAAAAATTTAAAACTGTCAAAGAAAACACATGCCTACTTTTCAAGCCAGCTGTCCTAACCAGTGTTTTAGCTGCAAGTTTGCCACTCTGCAAATAGGTTCAGAACCAGAATAAGAAAAAGGAAAGTGAAGTCTACCTTTTCTTGCCACAGGTTATTTGGGAAAATGGAGTGCTAGGTGAGAACTCCAGGTGCCATTTCTTTTCAAAAAGACAGTATCTTACTGGAAGTTGCAGATAGTTGCTCATGTATTTAGGACACATAGATCACACAACCTCTTACAAACAGTGATGTGTGTATTAACTCCCTCTCCTGAAACTGGGGAAACGAGGTATGGAGAGACTGTGTGACAAACTTGCAGGTGGTCAAGCAAACGATGGTACGGGGATGTGAGGTCGGGTTTGACTCTGGTGTATCATCTGTACACAAGCAGGCTGTCTCTGCTAGGCTGTCTACTGCATACTTCCCAGACTCACTTCAGGAAAGTGTTCTTTATCACAAAAGCATCTAAGCACCTGTTTCAACTCAGACATGTTCTTATTTCTCCTGAAGTGAACTAGGATTCTAGTGCCATCTAGTTAATTTTCTGTCTAACATTAAGTACTTCCATGTGTGATGCCTTGAAATAGGAGCAATGTTTGGAATACGCTCAAGCACTTTCCTGAACCGATCCCAGTGCAGGCCTTTCTCCTTCCAGAAAAAAAAATATCTGGAGGATACATAAGAGAATTCAAAAGAGGTTTTTGATCTGCACTTTGAACTATATATTACTGAAAATGAAATATTGATTCATCTCAGCTGCTAAAAGTAGGAATTGAACAGAAAAGAAGGAATTGCAGAACTGCCGCGGAGTATTTGTTTCACTTATTTATGGACAGAACTGGTATAGGCCTTGATTAACAAAGAGTTATAATCAGCATAAAACTACAAGAAATACAGTAGAGTTAGACCAAAGGTGCATTGAACACAGTGTCTTGTTTCCAACAGTGCATGATGACCACTGTTTATGAAAGAATATATTTAATGAAGATGCTGAAGTTCAATTAGATCTTGAACTTCCCTTGGTATATCCTCCAGTTTCTCAAGTACTTAAGAACTTAGTGAGCCAAGAGTTGTATCCAGACCCCCGTATTTAATAGACACCAATGGGCTCATCCTCCAGAAATGCTCCAAACTGCTTTTTTATTCTGTTTACACTTGGCCTTTACAGTATTCTCTAGCAAAGAGTTTGATATTTTAAGTTACTGCATAAAACCCCACGGATGTGCCAGGGCGCTTCGGTAATCATAGCTCAGGTTTAGTTAGTGGAGTTCTGGAATGTTAAAAGACTTAAGCCCCTGGCCCCTTTCCCCATCAACAGGCACTAGTGAGGGCAGGAAGCAGACTCTCATGTCTTTTATGTGACTTGGACACCATCACCATCACATTACTGATGAAGAACTGCACCTCTTCTTAATACATCTTGCTAAAATGATTTCCTAAAATAGACTGTAGTGTAACTGAAGGAAAATAAAAATTAATTAGAAAAACACCCAAAGAGGCGTGCAGGGGTAGCATTAACAATCCCAATGTATTTTTTCAGAATAGGAGGAAGATTAGTGACCACATCCTTATGTGGTGTGAACAAGTGATGTTTCAGCAACTTCAACAGCAGTTGAAGTGCAGTGCTGACTGACACTGCAGGTGACCTGGCCTCTCTGAGGCTTCTGATCAGTCACTTCCATATCTTCCTCAGCAGCACACCATAAATCCCAACCTGTCCTCCTCCCATGGAGACAGACATTGCAGTCACCAAAAATCATTATAAACTGTGACAGAACACTGTGTCCAAGGACAGCACCTGGCACCAAGAAAAATTAGTATTTCAGCTGCTTGAATGTCATCTTGAAAATGAAAACATTTTCATCAGACATTGTCCTGGATCTTTGCACTTTTTATACACTGCATGATAGCAACATTTACAATTAAAAAAAAAATAAAAATGGTTGAAACAACAAGGGAGTCTGCAAGTAAAACATATACTTGGAAAACAATTGATATTCTGGTATATATGTGGGACACTTTCATTTAAAAAAAAAATTAAAAAAAATTGAACTGTATATTTGAAGTTTTGGGATAATGCTTTAGAGAGAAAATGATTCTGGATACAGCAACTGAGGGACAAAATAGTATTCCAAGGATGACTGTAAAGTGAAACTCATGAAAACAAATCAAAACATTATTTCTCTCTGCTTTTCTCTGCTTGTCTCTACATTTCTTTTCTGTTTTAGATTAGATGAATAGTTTTCAGCAAAGCTCTGAGTGAACTAGACAGCACATTTTCTCAACCTTTTCTTTTGAGTTTAAATCTGGATTTTCTCCAAATTTTCTTTCTTGTAATCCAAATACTTTAAGACATACTCGATAGTCAGAAATAATCTAAAAATAATAAGTAGTGTTCCTTATCTTGTCATTAATTAAGAAGAAATCACTTTATTCTCTGCTAGATTTACCCATATCCTACCTCACTGATTACCACTTTCACAGCAAATGTCCAGTTGCTTAGAGAGAAGTCAGGACACATAAATAGTTATTTTATGGTAACTCAGATTAAATGGATATGGTTGCACATCAATATATCTATATTTCAATGTCAGAAGCTAAATATGATTTTAAGGTTTCTCTGTTTCATGCTGGATCAGCTAAGCTTAAAACTGTGGACTGTAGTTCAGTATTTCTCAACATGAGCCAGCAGTGTGCACTTGCAGGTCAGAAAGCCAACCAGATCTTGGGCTGCATCAGGAGAAGTATGGTCAGCAGGTCGAGGGAGGTGATTCTTCCCCTCTACTCTGCTCTGGTGAGTCCCCACCTGGAGTACTGCATCCAGATGTGGAGTCCCTATTACAAGAGGGATATGGATGTGCTGGAATGCGTCCAGAGAAGGGCCATGAGGATGCTCAGAGGGCTGGAGCTCCTCTACTATGAGGACAGACTGAAAGAGTCGGGGCTGTTCCTGGAACAGAGGAGGCTCCAAGGTGACCTTATTGTGGCCTTACAGGATCTTAAGGGGGGTACAAAAAAGCTGGGGAGGGACTTTTTAGGTTATCAGGTACTGACAGGACTAGGGGGAAGGGAGCAAAGCTGAAGGTGGGAGATCAGACTGGACATGAGGAGGAAGTTCTTCACTGTGAGAGTGGTGAGACCCTGGCATGGGTTGCCCAGGGAGGTGGTTGAGGCCCCATCCCTGAATGTGTTTAAGGTCAGGCTGGATGAAGCTCTAGACAGCCTGATCTAGGGTGGGGTGTCCCTGCCCATGGCGGCAGGGGGAGGTGGGTTTGGAACTAGATGATCCTTGTGGTCCCTTCCAATCCTAACTGATTCTATGATTCTAGTAGTTCTTAATCATGACTGTCAGATTTTAGTGTCATCTAATGCTAGGAGTGCAAAATGTGTCACTGAACACACAGGCTGATTTTGAGAGACACAAATTTGTCAAGTGTGATTGAGATTTGTTGAAAACCCGGCCCAAAATATATCAGAGAAAATGCAGCTAAGCATGCAAAAAATGGTGAATACTCCAAAGCATGGGTGGTACACTAAACCAGCATGTACACTGGCTTATTTCCAGTTAAATCTGTGTCATTTTAAGAATATGCTGACTCCAAAAGGGCACAGAGAGGACTTTACAGAAAAGATCTCAAGCTACAAGCAGCATCTACAAGCCTGAAAAAATACTTACATTCACCCATGGATGCTCAAGAACTTGCAATGCTGAGAATCGCAGATCTACATCTACTTGAAGCATCATTGTGATAAGTTCCTGAGAAATGGAATACTGGGTCAAATTTAAAGAACATTTTAAAAGAACAAATCAACATTTAATTTGCTAATGTGCACTTCAACTGATTATGTGAGAGTGCTCAAGGGGAGAGTGAACTATCAATTACAGAAATATATCAAGATTACTAAAAGAAAAGAACAACAATGAAATGCTGAACTTTGAGCTGAACTTTTAAATCAAATATCTAACAGTACCTTGGAAAGATAGTAGACAGTTCTGAGTTACAGAGGCTCTGTAGCCACTGTTTAAAAGAAAAGCTTTTAAAAACACAATACACAAAACAGATGGTTTCATGAAATTAGGTTAGATTTCCACTAAGAAAAAGTCAAGCCCTCTGTAGGAAAAAAGCTAGTAAATATACAATTTTACTTGAAGGTCTTATATAAATAACATAGAAGGTATTAAAAAAACCCACAACACTTAAAAACATTGCTTTTCTCCTCTGATTTCCTCTGCTTTCACATAGTTTTCAAGGAGCATGCAGATAAACATGTATCTAATTTCACTAGTGAGCAGAGTGCACAGAAAACAGGATGGTAGTATGGCAGCAAATAAAGGGATATCACCAAAGGACAAAGTTAATAATTCTTAATCACAAGAATAAGTTAAATGAAAAGGTTAATGCTAAAACCCAGAAATTTCACAAAAAAATAGGAGGAGTTTCAAAGGAGAACATCATTAGCAAAGGACTTGCAGAGCTCATTAATGAGGCTACCAAGTAAAGCCTGCTACAACACAACAATGTGAATTAGAGGAGTTCTTCCAACTCTGTGGCTTTTAACCTTATTAGTTAACCTAACTAGTTACCAGGCTAAAAGGCAAGTCCTGATTGCCCTTCACATATCTGTAAAAGTAGGATGGAATTCTCCAAAGAACAGAGATTGAGGATGTAGAACATTATTTTCATTATCTGCTTCCATATCCAAAAAAAATTTTTTTCTTTTTGGTGATTGGTGAAGCACTCTCACACTGAAATAAGCAGGGCTACAGAAGTGAAGTGGTGGAAACCAAGCCCTTATCTAGAGGATGACAGCACGAACAATTTTATGGTTTGGGGATTTATTCTGTATTCTGTTTTACATATACAGATGTACTATTTCTCTGTATATGTACTCTTACACATGATTACAGTGCATACCAGATCCCCAGAAAATCCGTGAGTTAAACTGTTAATCCAGTGCACTAATGAGAGCTGAAAACTTAAATCTGCCCTGCAAGTATAATGAATTCTGTCAGGATCTGTATCTGAAAAAGACTGTATCTGGCTTAGTACACCTCAAGCTCTTTCTCCTTTGTGTCATGTGCCAAGAGTCTATGGCCTATGAACTGGTGGTCAGAACTAGTCTGTACTTCATACCACACTGACAACAATAAGGAGTTACTGGCAATGCCAGGTCTGGTTCTTTGACAGAAAGAAGCAACAGACATCTCATCTAATGGGATTAGTAAGGAGAAAGCAGCCTCTCTATAATGTTATTATACAATACTCAAATGCTCCAGGTTGGTACCTGGTCCACATCATAAGTACACATAAAACACAGTCCCAGAGAGCTTCCAAGAAGTGTAGGTCAAGCAAAGTTACTTCAATTTTTTTTCTTCATCAGTAAGAGCTGCTGGTGTCTCTGTTCTGTGAGATAGCATACAGACAGGGTCCATTTCAGAACCACCTGGAGTCTAACAGACAGACAGTGATCAAACAACAAGGTATTTGGTGATCCAGAGGAATTTATAGGTGTAGCAGGGGATTTGTGAGACATGTCAAATAGAGCTCTGTGAGAGAACAATGCGCATTAGATACCAGCCCTAGGAATAATACTGGAGAAGCCAGCATTGTTAGCTAAAAACCCCACCTTTGCAGAGTCAGAAACGTTGTCCCAGTAGGGAGATGGAAAATCCACCTGTCCCATCAAAATCTGATCAAAAAGCACTTCTTGGTCATCTCCACTTCTGTAAAGACCAAACAAAAAGAAACAAACAAAAAAACCACACAAAAGTTATTTCTAGATTCTTGAAATTGCTTTTAGCTGGCGATCCTTCAGAATTCTTTAGAAAGATGCTGATTCCCCCCGAGCATGCAACCATAGGTGTGCATGGTAAGAATATAAACCAGAATTCATTTGGTATATTCTCTCTGAGGTAGCCTGCTTGTCTTTGGGACTGTCTACAATTTTGCAATTGAGAGGCAGAAAAGATCTGACATGTCCTTATCAAGGGGCTTACATTTTAATGACCTTTTACTGACCACAAAATTTGCAGTATTTGGTCCATGAAAGAAGATGCTTATTTCACTGTGTATTTTAAACATCAGGCAAAGGCACCCAGAACCCATAACTGAAGCTCTTGTTTTGTAATGCAATAAAGATTAAACTAAAATAAACAAACATGAGACAGAAATTTTACAGTAAAATCATAGACATTTAGTGTCTGGGTAAATTGCTATGCAGAGCACAGGAGAAAACAAAGCCCATAAACAAAGAACTTTTTCCAGAAGAAATATCTGGGCTTAATGCAAAAGCAGCACAGGGGAGCAATTCACAGAACAAGGATGGTTGATTAGATCAGTCCATACCCACGGAACGGAGGAAAACCACAGAGCAGGATGTAAGTAATCACACCCGCTGCCCAGATGTCCACCTTCAAGCCATATCTAGAAGTGTGAGAGACACGGTTAGAGACATCTGATTTCTATGAACTACTGTAGAACAGAGGGAACATTTTCAAAATTATTAATAACTTCTTATATATTCTCATCTGAACTTTCTCTATCTACCTATCCTAATTCAACTTTCAATCTTTTTTACTTTTACATCCTAAAATTACACTAGGTTGGACTACAGGAATACGCAGATGACATTGTGCTCTATTCTTGAGTTAAATATTGGTGCCCACCAAGACGAAGCCTGCGAAAGTGATACAGGTTGCTCAAGCTGGTGTGGAACAAAACAGAAGAGGAGGATAGCATGTGATAACAAAATAAAATCAAGTGGTGGCAGTCAGTAGTCTCCAACAACTTAAGAATTTTATTGTATCTGCAAATGGCTGCTTAGTAAATTGGTGTTAAGATGATAAATTTGATGCCTGATCAAAGTTGTTCCTGCTCTGACATTTTAGGACAAGGCAGAATCCAGACATCCCTTTCAACTAAATTGCTTGATGACCCATGATTTTGTGTCATATCCAGAGTAAAGGGATAATAAAATTTTAATTGTAAGAGTTCCTGCCTGGTACACTGATGAGAACACGCTCCACTGTGTATACATCAATGAATCATCACTAGAAGTGATTTACCCAGTTTCAGCAATGATTTCTGGAGCTACATATGTTGGGGTCCCACAGACAGTATACAGAGGTCCATCCACAATTGTTGCTAGGCCAAAGTCTCCTAGCTTCAGGGATTTGCTTCCGTCTTGGTGTTCATACACCTAAATCAAGAGGAAAATTCAAAGGTTTAACACAATAACAAGAAGGTAATTAGTCTATCATTTAAAAATTGCCTGAAATGTTCCTTCCAATTTAGTCTTTTTTTCTTCTACTCACCTACAACATCCATTCACAGACAATTTGTACAACTTGGATTGGGAAAGACTTATCTTGCTATCCATCCAACAGAGGACATATTAGTTGCCCGAAGCTTTAGCTTTAGTCCAGAAGTAAAGGTCTGATCTTCGATTGATGACATTCTCATGTTAACTCTCTACTGACAGACAGTTCTCGGTGTAGGAAGTTTGAGTTTATTCATTTCATTTAGACAGAACAAAGATTTGCACAGGATTTTTTTCACTGTGAGAGTGACAGAACACTGGAACAGGTTGTGCAAGAGGGTTGTGCTGTCTCCCTCTCCAAACATACCCTAACTGGCCTGGATGTGTTCCTGTGTGATCTGGTACAGGTGATCCTGCTCTGCAGGGGCGTTGGACTGGATGATCTTTCAAGGTCCCTTCCAGTTCCTGACATTCTGTGATTCTATGAATTTCAGCTTCTAGATAATACAACAGTGACTGCACTGATAGCAGAAACAGACTCTTCTCTATTTATTGAAGTCACAAGATGCAAACATGGCTGGACTATTTCACCTGGAAACATTCTCCTCTCCTTGGATGACTACATGGCAATCAGTGTCTTAATGATATGTCACAGTCATCACCAGTGGATATAGGTAAGACTGTCAACGAGTACACACAAAAATCCTGTCTTAAAACATCATCTTTGCAGCAGCAGGATGATCTTTCATGGATTTTTTTTTTTATTGGTGGAAAGTAAGATTAAAATACGGCCACAAGAAGAGCTAGAAACATCAGTTAAAAAAAGATGCAATTTTAAAATCTGGTTCAGTGCAAAAGAAGAACCTCAAACCTGAATTCTTCCCCCTAAAATGCTGTGGGTTTTCAATTCTTTTGTGTTCGTATCTAAATGCCAGACTGTGAGTACTTAATCCAATTGCTTCTTTGAGTTCCTGTTTCTCATTTTCCAATTGTTTGTTACAATTTAATGCTGTTTACTACAACATCAACTTAAAAAAACAAAAACAATCTACAGGAGGCCTTCTTAGACTATTTTGCAACCCAAATCAAAGCTCCATACAGTGTGACTCACCAGATACTGATACCCTGACAATTAGCAATAATACTGCACAAAAACAGAAGATATTGCACTTCACAATTAAACCCAAAATATCCCTTAATAATCATTGTGACCAGTTGCTCTTACATCAGAAAACACATTTATCTACAATAGTTTGCAGAGGGAAATGCTAGATTTTTTTTTTTTTTTCCTCAAAAGAACACAATACATTTTGGGAGTTGTGGAGAGCAATGTCTCCTCTCAGCCTCCTCTTCTCCAAGCTGAACACTCTCAGTTCCTTCAGCTTCTAATCACCAGACCTATTCTCTAGACCCTTCACAAGCTTTGTTACTCTCCTCTGGACATGTGCAACCTCTTCAATGTCATTCTTGGAGTGAGGGGTCCCAAACTGAACCCGGTATTTGAGGTGTGGTGACCCCAGTGCCAAGTACAGCAACATGATCCTTTTCCTGGTCTTGCTGCCCGCATTATTCCTGCTGCACGCCATGATGCTGTTGGCCTTGGC
>VWYK01072682.1:0-26999 GCA_013399775.1 Semnornis frantzii | reverse complement strand
CAACCCTGACTTATTCTATGACTTCCTCCACATCCAGTGAGCTCTACTGATCCATATCAACATCTGCTCAGCAGAATGCAATGCGCTTGCTCCGACTTCTGTCAGCTCACCCTGTCTGCTCTAAGCTGCTTCCACCAGTGGGGATGGTGCTGGTGCAACAGATTTGCCTCTTGAAAGCCTGAAAAGCTGATAAGGAGCACAGGAACTCCACCAGGAAGGTGGGTAACATCAGGTATCTGAGAGTTTGGTGAAGCCAGACAAAATCTGCTTGTCTTCTAAATCTGCTGTTTGCTGTCTGGGTAGTTTTCTCCTATCCCTTCCACAGCTCTGCACCAGTTAGACCTACTGCAAATCAGCAATTTTCATCATAGAATCAAACAGGTTGGAAGAGACCTCCAAGATCATCCAGTCCAACCTATAACCTATATATACTCTATCTCAGGTGCAATGCTTAATATCATACTCATGCACTGTGCTGTTTAAGGGATTCAGCTGGTACATTCACATGGTGCTGGACAGGATCGAATGGGGATACTGGCTGGAACTATCAGGGCAAGATTCTGCTCCAGATTCCACCATTCAGTGAAAGTATTCCCTAGCTTTGGAGCTTTTTATGTAGAGAAGAAGAAAACCTGCTGGATTCCATATGTCCACTACAGGTGACTAAGGATAGAGGTTTTGGTGCCTAAATCTTGATATATAGGAAATTATGTGTGTGTGTGTGTGTGTGTATACATATATGTATGTATATGTATATATATATATATATATGCATTTAAAATGGTTCTGTATAATGTTGGGAGATGATGGGATTGAGAGGAACACAGCAGGGAAGGACTTGGGGGTGCTGGTGAGTGAAAAAGCTGGACAAGATTCAACCATGTCCTGGGGTAATGCCCAACAGCATAGGCAGCAGGGGCAGGACAGGGGATTTTGTTCCTCTATTCCATTATGCTGAGACTCCACCTACAGTGCTGGGGCCAGCTGTGGAGTCCTCAGCATGGCGAAGATGTGGATCAGTTGGAACAGGGCCAGAGGAGGCCACAATAATGCTGGGTGGGCTGGAAGGGCTCTGTTGTGAGGCCAGGCTGAGAGAGTTGGGCTTGTTCAGTCTGGAGAAGAGAAGGCTCCACAAGAGCTTAGGGTGGCCTTTTGGATGTTTGAGGAGACCAATCAGAAAGGTGGGGACAGGCTTTTTCCCAGGGCCTGCTATGGCAGGACAAGGGGTGATAGTTTGAACTAAAAAGAGGAAAATTCAGACTAGAAGGAAGGGGAAAAAAGTATTATAGCAAAGGTGGTGAAACCCTGGCCTAGGTTGCCTAGAGAGGTGAGAGATACTTCATCTCTAGACCCATTCTGTGTCAGATTGTTTGGTACTCCAAGCAACCTGCTTTAGTTGAAGATGTCCCTATTGACTGTAGGAAGGTTGGACTAGATGGCTTCTAAAGATCCCTTCCAACCCAAACCATTCTCTGAGTCTATAAAAATCTATGCACCTCTTAAACCCTTGTGTCTACTCTTCCTGCATATGTGCACGGTAAGGACCTGAGCTCTGGGATTCAGCATTAACAGTTAAATTTTACCCCCAACCTCTGTGTGTTGCTATCAGAGAGACTGCATCAGTTCCTCGTTTGAAATATTGGCTTTGGGAAATCACTAAAATTTCCTGGAAGTAACCAGCTTGAGATTTCAAAGAATCTCACTGAGAGGCTATGACTAACAGAAAGAAAACAAAGGCCAAACTTGGCTTTCCAGCTAACCATTTATTTTCCCAAAGAAGTCTCTTATTAATTTTTATGGTGCATAAATACAAGAAAACCAGACACCATTAATTAGTGACTGGGTTTTGGTCTTCATACTCAACTCACTTCAGTCCAAGCCAAACTGGGATTTTAATTTCTTTTTTTTTGAAGGCTTAGAGAAAAGCACAAATGTTGATAGGCTGATTTTGTTGTTTCTTTAATTTTCTGAGTAAGTCTGATACTCATTTTAATTAGTGTGATACTTTTTTTACTGCAGACACTAAGAACCTCTTTCATGAGACATTATTCTACACATGTGCTCCATGGATTCTGTTAGTAGCTGACACTTGTCTCAGTAATTCATGGATAAATATAGAATCGTGGGATGGTTTGAGTTGGAAGGTCATTTAATACAAATCCCCCTCCTATGGGCATCTTCAACTAGATTAGGTTGCTTAGAGTCCCACCTAACTTGACCTTGAATGTTTCCGGGGTAGGGCTTCTACCACTTCTCTGGACAACCTGGGCCAGTGTTTCAATACCTTTGTTGTGCCATAGAATTGTTTTGTTTGGAAGCCACCTCTAGGATCATTGAGTCCAAACATCAACCCAACACCACCATGGCCATTACACCATGTCCCAAAGTGCTATGTCCAGTGACACCTCCAGGAACAGTGACTCCACCACCTCCCTGGGCAGTCTGTTCTAATGCCTGATCACACTTCTGGCAGAGGCATTTCTCTTCCTGTGCAACCAAAGCCTTCCCTTGGCTGCTCCTCATAAGACTTGTGCACTAGAACCCTCACCAGCTTTGTTGCCCTTCCCTCAATGTCAAAAATTTCTCTTTAGCTTGTCCAGATCTTCCCTCTTTCAGTTTAAAGCCATCATCCCCTGAAGAGTGTTGTCCATTTGTTTTAGATCTTGATCCAATATCTAGTGTCTCACGAGATGCTCTTCCCATCTTTAGAATGGGCAAATAAAAGCCTTGCTAAGACAGACAGTATGTGCAACTCCTCTACTCCAAAAGCAGAAGAAAGGTAAGAGACAACAGCTCCATGGCAGATCTTTACCCTGTGTCTGCACAAGGAGCTCCATCAGCAAGCAAGCATTTTGGCTGCCAGCGTGGCATCAACATGTTCCTCCTCTGATATAGGTGTCTTTGGACTTGATCTTCATTTTTCATGCCTAAAAAAGGCTGTTGGCCAGAGGATGGATTTGGATGGGCCCCCTCTGTTGTGAGATGATTTCGTCATAGGAGACAGAGACTCTCTTGACTCGGATCACCTGGTGTTTGGAGAACACGTCTGATTGACTTGCTGCTTGTCAGCAGCTAATCTGCAGTCTATCTCCTTGCTGTCAGTTGCTGACAGGATTCTTCCTTGTGTGGAGTTTGTTTGAAGGCTTTTATGACAGGTCCTTCCTTTAAAAGAAAAAAAAAAGGCAGTGAAATGCCCCAGTTTCAAAAGGATCTATGAAATTCTCGGAGCTGAGAGGATTTGAGCATGGTCAGTTATTGGCCATGGGGGCTGGTAAGGGATGGTGTTTCTCCCAGTACAGCATCTGCCAGTAAATCATACTGGAAGTGTAACTCTGACTCTCTTTGCATGTTGAAAACACGCCTTAGTTATCATGTTAACCCTTCCATGGCTGGGCTGTTGGTAGATCTGGATACTTGTTAGTTGGAGGGCACAGCAGCAGTAGAAAGCTAGAGCTTCCCGAGGTCCAAAAGAGATGAAGCATTCATTGAGGGCTCAGCACCTAACTCACTTAGATCCCATTTAAAACAAACAAACAAAGAAAAGCACCCCAATCCTAAATAACTAAAGCCAGTTTGGTTTGAAAGCCTTGGAGCCTGGACTTGCTGTCAGTATCACACACTGCCTGTACAACATACCCTGTAAGGGGATGGGGAAAATTAATTAATGTGAGGCTATATATAAAAATATTAACAGTTTATTAATATTAAATATTCAGAACTCACATCACCCCGATCACCATTTAATAATAATATTAACAGGCTCTTTGCAATGTTATGGAATCTATGTACAGGTTATAACAGAATCTGGAAATAACTATTAAATATAAACATTAATTAAACTCGATATAAACTGGAAGAGAAGGCTTTGCGGTCAGTACGCCGCTTATTCACTAGATGGACATAAGGAGTAACTTTCTGCTTAGGGCAGAAGGCAATTAATAATTACAAGAGGCTTTGGCATTTACCCGCAGAATTATTATCTGACAGTACCCAAGGCGGGGTTGCTGTCGGTAGCCGTCAGCGGCTTTAGAGTCTCCCCGGGCTTCTGGGGANCCTTGTAATGGCAAAGGGCGAAAGGCAGCGTGCTCTCTGCTGATCTCCCTTTTATCCAATGCAGCCCGAGACCAATGGGCCTTTGGACACAGGACAGCCAACCAAATGGCAGTTACTCAAGACCTGCCCATATTAGGTGAAGCTATAGGCTTGCTTTACCCTTCTTTGGGCAGAACACGGGCCCTGCACAAGGCAACTGTGTGCACCCTGCTCACAGCAGGGTCTGGGCAGGCCACAGACCCCAGACTTAGTGGCACCAGGCCCTTTGTCCCTTTTCCCGCCATTGCTCTCCCCAAAACAGCAGGAGGGAGAGCAGAAAAATATACCTGGGCAAGCCAGGAAAGGTATAAGCCCAATTTGGCCTACCTAGGCCTACCACGACATACCCTCAACCCAATGCAACAGCATTCTCCTGTGGAGATCAGATCTTGGCTTTGTGTCTAGGTCTTATTGCAGATTCAATATTTCTGCTCCAATTCCCACAAAGTCAGGAAAAGAAATCCTCTTTACGAGAGGGTGTTCTGGGTCCTCTGCTATCGGGTTTGATGGCAGTTTAGGTTGGTTACACCTAATACCAGTTTGAGGACTAGAAGTCAAAAATTTCTCCAGTCATCTGGAACAGATTCGCTTCTCTTGCAGGGAGGGCATTGATGGTATGCGACCAGCTCCAGCTAAGGGAGACTCTGTGGCATTAGTCATGGTGCATGCGGTAACTAATGACTGACAATAGCCAATTTACAAATTTACCTCCCAAATAACAAATCCCTCTCTTTTTTAATTACCTGAGTGACCTCCTTGATAGATTTTTCTCTGTGTCCATCAGCTGGAGGAGTATGTATGGTTAGCTTGAAGAGATGGGAATCACTACAACTGAACATTGCAGTGTCTCTTCACCCACAAAAGGAGGAGGAGAGAAGAGGTAGAGTGCTACATTTTCTTCAGTGTGCTGTGGTTTCTTCCCTCTCCAGTTCTCAACATCCATCCAGGTAAGGTTGGTTGGTTGTTTTTCACCGCTCTCTTTGTAACAAAACAGTTGTTAAATAGAGGAGCCAACTCCAGAAGCAAATGTAAAGCAGAGCACAGAAACACAGTGGGCTGAAAGCATTTTGCTTCCAGGCACTGCCAACTCTTCTGAATGAGAAGACACAGTGTAAACTGGGAGATCTGTGTGTTTAGACCACAGAGCCAGGAAAATGGAGTTGACTGAATGTATGTTGGTGAGAAATGGTGTGAAAATTACATGTCTTCCAGGCTTGAGCACAGCTGTAGAGCACCCAAGGGTATGCACTGCTCTGGGTTTCTGCTATTCTTGGCTCTCTTAGTAACTCTTAAGTGGCAGATGACATCTTGAGAGTCTCCATACGTGACATGATCCGTGTGCTCTGTAAAAACTCCGTGCAGGATTAACGTGCTGTTTGCTTAGGAGAAAACCTTCAGGTCCTGGAGAGCCTGGAACTTGGTGTTGTTCATGGGAATTCAGTCACAGAAGTTGCCCGATCGGAGCACACAGGAATGTCAAAGGCTTGGGAATGACTCCTGCATGTACAGCTTGACCTTGCGTGCACGGGACGTGTGATGTTATCCACAGCAGATGAGCAGATCGAGCAAGGAATGCTTTACGTGCTGTTAGTGGGTTGGTTATTACAGGCGGATAAGAGGGGTAAATGGTCTCCCTGGGACCAGCCTGCCTCGCCTCTCTCTTACACAGCAGTGATGAATAGTCCGTGTGTGGGCACGGAGATCTCAACAGAGGTTGGTTTATAGCTCGGTGACTTTACCAGTAATACCGCACTCTGTTTTCTCGGTGTTTGCCCCAAATCTTTGTTGACATTGCAGTTTAACTGAAGGCAGGCTGGCTTGTGGCTTAGGAGGTCTAAGTGTAAGTCCCAAGTGAGCTTCTGGACAAGCCACTTTAACCTTTCCATGCCTTGCCTTCTCAAAAGGGAAGCATTTTGCGTTTGAACAAAACTTTATTTCCCTCTCCTCCAAACGTTTATTCCCCTTTTAGATATTGTACTTTAGATGGAAAACTTCTAGAAGTTTTTGTTTCTTCTTTTCTTTTCCTGGTTCCAAATGGAAAATAATTTTAGTGGAAAACACAGCTTTTCCCATAAAGTGTTCTGAAGCCTACCAGAGGAAAGCACAATATAAGACCTATTATTCTTGTGGTGCATTTGGGGTCAGGGTGAATTTGTTCGTCACATAGCCTTACCCAGTGTACTCTCCTGGAACAAGAGCGCTGATGGGAGAGAAACACTCAAGGACATGGGTTTGGGTTTTTGGGGTTTTTTTTTGTCTATTTGTTTTTCAAACATTTCTAACCTCTTCTTAAATGAAGGATTCTGCTCTTCTTTTTTNNNTTTTTTTTTTTTTTTTTTTTTTTTTTTTTTTTTTTTTTTTTTAATTTTCCCCCCAACTGTTTCCAAAGGGAGGAATCCCAAATCCGCTCCTCAGGACTTTGTTTTCTATGTGGAAGTACCACACACAGCTCTTGTTACTCTCCTTTACCTCGCTCCACGCTCTTCATCCTCTCCTCCAGATCCCTCCCAAACACTTGGGTTTGGCTCATTTCTGAAGCCAGTTTGGTTTTCCTTCAAGAAGCCTTTCCATGGCTCTTGTTGCAAACCACACATTAGCAAGGCAATGAGCTTCTCCAACCCACTTTGCTCCTTGCTAACTGTTGTGTGTCCAGGAAAAAAAAAAAAAAAAAAAAAAGAATTAAAATCTTTCCTCAAAAATAACAAATATGCTTCTCCTGCTTGCAGACCTAGCTGAAAAAGTAAGATGGTCATAGCACTTGAGCCAGAAGTTCATCAGGTCACCTTCCCTGAAATTTGTGGCCTGCTGGTGGTTTGCAAGGAGGTGTGCAATTGAGTGTCACAAGGCTGAACTACCTCCCTTTTGGTGTATTTTCTGTCTTGGTTTGGAGAAGAATCCATGACCTGGATGGGAATGTTTAGTTTAAAAGAGAACCTGGAGACCAATTGTCTTTTGGTTTTGGCCGTGCTGTAAGCAGAGCTCTGGTGTGTGTCCTGCAGAAAGGCTGCAAGCTCAAAGCAAGTCAGGGCTGCTTCCCTTTGGTTTATTTTGTTTAATTCTCATTAATGTAAACTGAGAGAAAAATGGTTTCCAAGTGGGGTCTCTGAGCAGAAAAGTAAGAATCATGCAACACTACAGGTTTGGGGAAGAGTGGTTGGAAAGGTGCCAGTGCAAAAAGACCTGGAGGTTGAATATGAGATAGTGTCTGCCCAAGTGGCCATGAAAGCCACCAGCATCCTGGCTTGGACCAGCAATAGTGTGGCCAGCAGGACTAGGGACTGGAAACTGGTGAGGATACACACTGAATTCCACATTCAGTTTTAGACCTCTCAGTACAAGAAGGACACTGAGGGGCTGGAGCAGGTCCAGAGAAGGGTAACAAACCTGTTGACAGGTCTGGAGTACGGGGCTGGTGAGGAGTAGCTGAAGGAGCTGGGGTGATGGATCATGGAGAAAAGGAGGCTGAGGGGAGACCTTGTGGCTCTCTACAATTGCCTGAAAGGAGGTAGGAACCAGGTGGGGGTTGGTCTCTTCTCCCTCATAACAAGTGAAATGACAAGGGGGGAATTGCCTCAGGTCACACTAGGAAAGGTCTAGGTTGGATGGTATGGAAACGTTTTCTGCACCAAAATATTTGTCGAGCCCTGGAACAGGCTGTCTGGAGAAGTGATGGAGTAACCATCCCCAGAGTGATTTAAAATCTGTGTAGATCTGATGCTGAGGCACATGGTTGATTTTAGTGGTGGACTTGGCAGTGCTGGGTATCAGTTGGATCTGATGATTTTAAAGGTGTCTTGCAACCAAAATGGTTGTGTGATTCCGTTCTACGATTCTAATGTAATCACGGAACAGGACCAGAGAGTAACTTTACAACAGCTGGTGGTGAACTTTCAGTATGTGTCTGTACCCAGCTCTCATACCTCAACACAAGACCTGTATTTTCTCCCTTGCCATCAGACTTGAGGGGAAGTTGGGACTCTAAGCAAACTGTGAGGAGCTTTCTCGAGACAGCAGTAATAAAATGTAATTATTAGTTGGATGTCTGTGTTTACAGATGGGGATGTATCAGTGCATTCATCTGCAGAGAGGCAGACTGAAAAGCATGCAAAATGTGTGGGATCTGACTTTGGCTTTGAAGAGAATTCTGTAGTTTAAAAAATAACTGTGAGCTTCACCAAGAACCTAATCCCCTTCCTTACCCTCTTTCCTCCAGATTGATCAAATAACACAAATCATTCCACCCTGTACATGTTAGGGAAAGACATTCTCATCTTAAAGCATCAAATTTCATTTTTTCTGGAACAAAATGTTATCAAAATCCATTTATTCACATGAGATATTTCCATCTCTTTCCCTGGAAAAGAAGATTCCAGAGTGAAACAACTCAGAAGCTATCTAGATCCCAAAAACTTTTTGGCCTTGCTCCTTGCTTTGTCACTGTTGCTGGTTAAAAAGCACTGATTAAAAACAGCCAAACCATTGTCAGACAGCCCCAGGTCTCTCCGTCTTTTCAGTGATGCTCCAGGCCTCTCAGCATCTTTGTAGCCTCCACTGGACTCTCTCCAGCAGTTCCCTGTCTTTCTTGAATCGAGGAGCCCAGACTGGATATGGTATTCCAAATGTGACCTGGCTAGGGTAGAGGGAAAGGAGAACCTCCCTTGTCCTGCTAATCACGTCTCTTAATGAACCCCAGGATATCATTTGCCTTCCCAGGCACAAGAGAACACTGCTGGCTCATGGGCAGCTTGTTGTCCCCCAGGGCTCATAGGTCCTTCTCAGCAGATCTGCTTTCCAGTAAGTCACCTCCTAAACTGTTCTGGTGCAGTGTACAGAGAGGGAATTATTTCAGCTGGGAGATAAGGACAGAGGTGGCTTGTCACCACTGTCACCCTTTGTGATGGACCAGTGGCTTAAGCCTGCTGGCAAAGTAACATGGACAGAGGAAGAGTTTTTGTCTGTATTGCAGCACTATGAGTCACTCCATTAGGGAAAACTAATTTTGGTGACCCCAAGCTTTCTCCAGAGGGGAAAGCTGTTGAAAGCTGCTCTGAAGCTCCCTCCATGCTTTGGGACTTTCCCACCCCACTGTACAACCATATTGCTGCCCACCTCATTTACAACTACTCCTTGGCTCTGATGGGGACAGCTACTACCCTGATCTGACCACTTGGCTGATAAATAATAGAGTTATGGAATTGTTTCTGTTGATAAACGCCTTTAAGATCATCCAATCCAACCATTCTCTATCAATTCTGGTGCTGAACCATGCCCTTCAGCACCACAAATCTGTGTCTTCCAAACACCTCCAGGGATGGGGATTGAACCACCTCCTTGGACAGCCTGATTCAGTGATTGGGAACCCTTTCAGCAAAGAAGTTTCTTCTAATACACAACCTAAACCCTCCCCTGCTGCAAGTTGAATCAATTTCCTCTCAGCCTAGAGGCAACACCTCATTGCTCTAGTGAGCAATGGCTAAGAGAAGCCATGAACAACACAAGGCATTTTGATTTACAGTATTCATGATTTATCAGGACGTGGTGGAGCTTGATAAGTCATGAAGAGATAATTTTTGGGAGGTGGTGGGGAGTGATGTGATTAAAAAATGAGACTTTAGAGGGAATGCATTTTGCACAATGAGTAATATATTCTCTTCTACCCATCCTTTCCTCATTTTTTTTCAGCCTGCCCTGGAATGCAGGATTAGATGTTGCACTGTGGCATTAGGAGCTGTAAATGTTAATATCCTGCCTTCCAAAGTCACTCTTAGGCTCACAGGCTTTGCTAATGAAAGAACTCCATACCCCCTTCTCTGTTCCTCCCCCCTTTGAAAAATAAAGGGTTTAAGAAATAGGTCAGCATCTTGTCTTGTCAAGTCTGAGAAAGGGAGAGGGAAATAATAATGATCAAATAAATTAAATAAAGACCAAGTCCTGTCCTGCTTTACACAGAAGCATTTGAGACACCCAGCAATTACTGGCTAATCCATTTGGCAAATGCAAGATGGTGCATAGATCACTTCTTCACAGCTCAGGCTTCTTTAATTTTTTTCTTTTCTTTTCTTTGTCTGGGGAATGTTTGCTGACAGAATTAAGGAACAAGCAAAGAAAATACCCTCCTTGTTTCCTTCAAGGCAGCAGAGGAGGTGGACAAAGCCTCTGGCTCCCTGGGCTGTAGCCTTAGGAATGGAGGGTGCTGAGCCTCTGGATGGTTTGGAAGAGTAATGACAATTTTGGGGACAATTCCAACCTGCACTTTTGTGCTACACTGACCCTCACCTGTTGGGACAAAACCAGTCCTCTACAATTAAGATCAGATATTGGGGGAAAAAATTCTTTCCTGCAAGAGTGGTCAGGCCTTGGAACAGGCTGCCCAAGGAGGTGGTGGAGTCACTGCCCCTGGAGGTGTTCAAGGAATGTATGGACATGGCACTTTGGCTAAATGGCCATGGTGGTCTCAGGTTGAAGGCTGGACTCAATGATCTTCCAACTGAAATAATTCTATGATTCCATGATTTATCTGGTTTGGGTTGGGAAAGATCTTTTAAGACTGAGTCCAACTGCAGCCAGTAACATGTGAGAAGGAGTAATTAGAGGTGTATGGAAAAAAACTTAAACTGATAATTTAGTGTTTTTCTCATTTCTATTTTTATTTATGCTGTTTAATAGGGAGAATACTACAGAATCAGGGAATGGTGGAGGGTTGGAAGAGACCTCTGGAGATTATTTTATCCAAACTCCTGATGAAGCAGGGGCGGTCACAGCAGCTTGGCCAGGATCACAATATCCAGATCGCTTTGGAATTTCTCTAGAGAAGGAGACTCCACAATCTCTCTGAGTATCCTGCTGCAGGGCTCCAGCACCCTCACAGCAACCTTTCTCCTCGTGATCACAGGGAGCCTCCTGGGTTTCAGTTTGCACCCATTGCCCCTTGGCACTGGGCATCACCAACAAGAGTCTGGCTACATCCTCTTGCCTCTCACCCTGTAGCTGTTGCTGAGCACTGAGAAGATCCCCCTCAGGCTGCTATTCTCCAGGCTCAACAGCCCCAAGTATCTCACCCTTTCCCCCTCACACAGATCCTCCAGGCCCTTACAGCATCCTTGGAGGTCTAAGACTCTCTGTGTTTGCAATCAGTAACCTCAGCACTTACCTATCGCTTAGTCAGATCCAGAAATTAATGAGTAGACAGAAAAATCAGTATACTGAAAAGTGCCTGAGATGTTAGCACCATGTCCCACAGAACCCCTGGGTTCTTGTGGAGTATGTGCATGCATTCCTCCACAAGAAGCAGCCCATAGTCACACTTAGCTATGTGAGTCCTGCCCCAGCAGGCACTAGGACAGTTAGTTTGACACTGAAATTGCATTGGGTTGGAATACTTGAGGGTATTTTTTTTCTTCATTTTCAGATTTGCGCAATCTTCATCAGAAATCTGCTAGAGGCTCCACTCTGAATATTAAAAAAATAAGTTAGCACCCAGCTCAGCAACTTCAGTAAGCTGTGGAGATCTGGTGGGACTGACAGCATTTCTCCTGCTCAGCCATGGGAAGGGCCATAAAAAGTAGGGAGAGTTTGAAATGAAAATCTTTGATTGATGGTGCTCGTGAGGGCCGTATACCTAGAATTACTCCAGTGTTCATAAACCTAGGACATTCCACTCAACAGCTCAGAGGAAAGGTGTCCCTTTGACACCTTGGCTGTCCTCCAGCTTAAACTCCAGAAAGACCTCACACAGGGCCACAAAGAAGCCAAATGAACATGAAATAACCTGAGCCTGAGGCCATGGCATGGCAAGGCCCAAAGGAATGATGGAATGGTGATTAGTCTGGGAGAATGACTCGTTTCCATTAATGTTGTGTACAATGTACATTTGTGAGTTTGATGCTATTTGTAAAGTGAGACTATAGTCCTATATTGATGGCTTGGAGACCCTAAACCCTCTGATTAGCCACAAGACTCCGCAGTCCTCCCCCACTGTGGCTGAGTCAGTCCTTCTGCGGGAGGATTTGAAGTGCAGGCAAAAAACTCTTTTGTTTCGGTCTGTTCTACTATTGAAAGGCAGAAACTACTACAGAGAGTCCAGTGCAGGCTGTAGAGATGCTGAGGGGCCTGCTGCATCTCTGTGAGGAGGAAAGGCTAAGAGCCCTGGGGCTGTTGAGCCTGGAGAAGAAAAGATTCAGAGGAGATCTTCTCAATGCTCATCAAGACCTAAAGGGTGGAGGCTATGAGGATGGTGCCAGACTTGATTTCAGTGGAGCCCAGTGAGAGTATAAGGATCAGTAGCCACAAACTGGAGCCCAGGATGTTCCATCTGAACCTGAGGAGAAAGTTATTTCTTCTGAAGGTGCTAGAGAACAGGCCCAAGTAGCTCAGAGAGGTAGCAGAAGCCCCATCCTGGAACCATGCCATGTCAGGTTGGATGGAGCTCCGAGCAACCTGACCTCATTGCATGTGTTCCTGCTCACTATGGAAGGGCTGGACTAGATGGTGTTTAAAGGCCACTTGCAGCCCAAACTGTTCTGATTCTGTGGCAGTTCCCTCCAACCTTCTGCATTTACCTTGAAGAGCTGGCTGTGGAGGCAACACATCAAGTCCAGAAGCTAAATCCATCTTGTCTGGATGAGAACTGGCCAGAAAATAAAAGTCAGCATTGGCTATTATCCCATCTACAGTGCTTTCTGATTTCCCATGGGGCTTTTCCAATGATTAACTGAAAAGTGAATTGTGACGGTTTGGGAGTTCCCTGCCCCCCCCCCACTTGTAAAATGACCCAGACTAGAACTCAGCCAGCTGGAAGTTAAGAGATGAAGCTATATTTACAGCTCAGCACAATATACAAGCAAATATATACAGTATATACAGGAATATTTACAGAAATATACAAGTTTAAGGTAATACAGACACACAACTCCCCTCCCAGAAATCGGAGAGCCCAGGAGGGGCTCCCAACCACCCTTCCACCTTCTCCCCACCCCCACACCTTACCCCAAGGTTTGCCTTACGCACAAGGAGGATCAGCTGGGGAGGATTAGAAGAAAAGTGGTTAGTGAAGTTATTCAGCAGAGAGAAGAATCCAGAGCTGCTAGAGAGCCCAAGAAGCCACTTGCCCCGTGAAGCTGCTAGCCCAAGACCCAAGTGCCTTGTGACCCAGACTGCCCGCTCGAGATACTCTTATCTCTTTTGTAAACATCTCTGCAAGCCTATGAGTGAAGTAGACATCACCATTGCTTTACCTTCACAACCTATAGTACAATTTTCTCTATTAAAATATGCCAATTAGCTCAAACCAGCACATGAATGTTCTTAGTAGTTCCATCTATCCATTTACCTCTTGGCTTATAATGAAGATGAAAGGTTTAGGGCATTGGAGCTTCTCAGAATGGCACCACCTCTTGATATGTCAGTTGTCTTGTCTCAGTTTCTCCAATATGAGGGAAAAAAAAAGATGTGGGCTGTCACTGTTTTCTATCATTGTCCATGGCTTTAGAGGTTTTTTCTTTATTGTCCTTAGCCTCATGGTTTGGCAGAGAGTACAAAATACTTTAGCACCTCAGCACTCCACATGGTGGCTTTATGGTGACAAATATATCTATCAAGTTGAGCAAGGTCAGTAAAATGTCAGCAATTAATCTGTTTCCTCTCGCATCATTTCAGGTTTCAGGAATTATTGATCTTTTATAACAGACCTGCTCCACTGGGTGCCAAAAGCTTCTCATCAGTGACTTCCAGTGGAAGGGAAGGAGATGGTTTGAGAAGGAAGATCAAAATCAGACCTGTGATTCAGTCCAGAATAGCATCACATCTATTTTGAGAAGCTGATTTCTAGTTTTATTTAAAGAAATCTTTACATCATCAAAGAGTCCTGTGGCTTTGTAGCAAGTACAGAAGGCTCTTGATTCATGGTTTGCAGACCTGACCCTCTTCTCTGTGGCATGGTGGTGAGATGGGGATTCTTTCAGAGTCAAGTCATCTGTCTATCCCAAGGAAACTGGCTTTATGGGCTAGCTCTGACCACCAGTGGTTGATGTGGGGGAGAAGGGTTTCTGGTATGGTGTCAGGTTGACAAGCCTCTTGTGACTTGTATGGGGAGAGGAAAATGATTTGTCAGAGCTGTAGCAGAATGGATAGTTGATAAAGAACTTTTATGTGGCTAAATACTAGCCAGGCTTTGCCTCCAAGGAGATGAATTCCACTTGGGAGGGAACTCAGCAGCATTAGTAATGTCTGACAGTGGACACACATCATCTGCTTCTGGTATGAATGGTCCCCCAATCCCTGAGAGCAAGTTGTTGCTGTATTTGGAAATGGTTTTATGCCTCTGGGGTGCAAATGATACAATTCCTGGCTCCTCCATCACTTTGTCTCCTTATGCTCTGTAAGGCCAGAGGCCATGTCCATGTTGGGCCACCAGCATGTAGGGACAGTCTAAGTGACAAGCAGCTAAGGAATGATGTGAGTGCAATAGCATGTGGAATCAGTGCTGGTGGATGGAGGCTGAAGTTCTTTGGTGGTGCTGCTGTACCTGTGCCAGCTGTGGTTTGGGTAGATGCATAGGGCAGCCAGCTGTTGGTCTGCTCCATATGTTCCTCCTCACTAGCACAGACAAACCCAAATGGATCAATATTCCCCAACTGCAATACTCAGTTCCCAGAGCCCCTTTTGCCAGAGTGACAACTGGGAAATCAGCTGGGGGGATGCTTCGTTTAATAATTAAGATGTGTACAGATAATAACACAATCAAGTCTCAAATAATGAGCTCAGATTTTTTCCCTCTTATTCTTGCTTTCCAGGGAATGCTGGCAGGTTTGGCTCTGTGCATCATACCACAAAAATCTCACTCCTCCAGAAAAGAGCAAATACATGAAGGAGCTTTCTACCAGGCATGATGTATCACACATGCTTTATGGATCGGCTTGGATTTCTTTAGTCCAGATGAAAGGATCAAAGGCAGGGAGGGGCAAAGGTTTAAGTCTTATAGATGAGCAGGGCAGTATAGCATGGCTAGAAAGGCTCAGGCATAGCCAAATGATCTCTGGCTGAACGTGAGCCAGAAGTGTGCTCGGGTAGCCAAGAAGGCAAATGATATCCTGGCTTGTATCAGGAATAGTGTGGCCAGCAGGTCTAGGGGCACGATTGACTCCCCTCTGGTTGGCACTGGTGAGACAACACCTTGGATCCCGGGTTCAGTTCTGGGTCCATCACTATAAGAAGGACACTGAGGTACTGGACCATGTCCATAGATGAACAACAAAGCTGATGAAGGGCTTTGAATGCAGATCTTGTGAGGAATGGCTGAGGGAACTGGGGTTGTTTAGCCTTCAGAAGAGGAGGCTAAGGGGAGACCTATTTGGTCTGTAACAAGTCCTTTAAAGGAGATTGTAGAGAGGTGGATGTTGATCTCTTCTGCCAAGTAACAAGTGATAGCATGAGAGGAAATGGTCTCAAGTAGCGTCAGAAGAGGTTCAGGTTGGACGATAGAAGAAACTTCTTCACTGAAAGGGTTCTCAAACACTGTAACAAACTAGGTAGTTAAATCCTTACCTCTGAAGATGCTTAAAGGACAGAGATGTGGTGCTGAGGGACATAGCTTAGCCTCAAACATGGTAAAGTTAGATAATGGTTGCACTCAGCGATCTTGAAGATTTTTTCCAACCAAAATTATTCTGTGATATATTACAGGCTCTTCTGGAGGTGTCCACCTTTCAACATGTAAGCTTCTGAGACCCTGCCATTCTTTTCCATTCTCTTTTCCATCCTGCCATCCTCTCTTCTGAGGATGTTCTACAGCCACACTCTCAACTAGGAAAAGTCCTTTGTTATGCAGATTACACCAAGTTAGGTGCAGGTGTGGATCTGCTGGAGGATAGGAGGGCTCTGCAGAAGGACCTGGGCAAGCTGGATGGATGGGCAGAGGCCAGTGGTGGGAAGAGATTTAACAAGGCTAAATGCAGGGTTCTACAATTTGGCCACAACAACCCCAAACAGTGCTACAGGCTGGGTAAGGAGTGGCTGGAGAGCAGCCAGGCAGAGAGAGACCTGGGGGTGCTGGTAGAGAACATGAGCCAGCAGTGTGTCCAGGTGGGCAGGAGAGCCAATGGCATCCTGGCCTGCATCAGGAACAGTGTGGCCAGCAGGACCAATGAGGTTATTCTGCCTCTGTGCTCAGCACTGGTCAGGCCACACCTTGAGTGCTGTGTCCAGTTCTGGGCCCCTCAATTCAAGAGAGATGTTGAGGTGCTGGAAGGTGTCCAGAGAAGGGCAGCAAGGCTGGTGAGGGGCCTGGAGCACAGCCCTGTGAGGAGAGGCTGAGGGAGCTGGGGGTGTGCAGCCTGCAGAAGAAGAGGCTCAGGGCAGACCTCATTGCTGTCTACAACTACCTGAAAGGAGGTTGTGGCCAGGTGGGGTTGGGCTCTTCTCCCAGGCAAGCAGTGACAGAACGAGGGGACACAGTCTCAAGCTGTGACAGAGGAGATCTAGGCTGGATGTTAGGAGAATGTTCTCCACAGAGAGAGTGATTGGCATTGGAATGGGCTGCCCAGGGAGGTGTTGGAGTTGCTGTCCCTGGAGGTGTTGAAGAAAAGCCTGGATGGGGCAGTTAGTGCCATGGTCTGGTTGATTGGCTAGGGCTGGGTGATAGGTTGCACTGGATGAGCCTGGAGGTCTCTTCCAATCTGGCTGATTCTATGATTCATAGGTATATGAAGGAACACCAGTGGTATTTGACAGCAGTTGAAAGAAGGATGTCAGAAGGAGGAGCTACCCAGTAATATTAATTTAAAATTTATTGCATGTCCCAAATATTTGAGGTTTTTTTTCCAAACATGAGTTACAAGTTTTTCTGTGCTTGTTAAATGCATGTTAGGAAACTGCACTGTGCCTTGCTTTGAGTTTAGCCCAGGAATCATTAACACTCTCTCAGTAGGGCTTCACATACTGACCCTTGCATTTTAAGCCAGTTTAATATATTTGGGAGAGCCTAGGAAAGAACAGACCTGCAGTCTGCTGTCAGCTAAGCTGGTTCCCAGTGGAGACTATCCTAGGGACACATCTCCTGTAGAACTGTCCTCCAGTGAAGAGTGTCTGGTCCCTCAGACAACAAAATAAACTGCTATTGATGGTGAGGTATGGTGTGGGGATGAAGGATTCAGCAATACAGATTTGCCACCAAGCTAGCAATGACGTGATAATGTCATGGAGTCACAGAGTTGTTCTGGTTGGAACAGCTCTTCAAGATGATCAAGTCCAATCAGTAACCTAACACTACAGGTCACCACTAAACCATGTCCTTCAGCACCACAGCTACAAGGCTCTTCAGTCTCTCTGGAGATGGGGACACCACCACTGCCCTGGGCAGTCTTTTCCAGGCTTTAACCCTTTTGGTAAAGAAATTGTTCATGCCTGATCTAAACCTCCTCCGAGGCTTCTTTCGAGGCAATTTCCTTTTGTCCTATTGCTTGTTCCTTGGGAAAAGAGATCAACCCTCACCTGGCTCCAGCTTCTTTTCACAGAGTTGTAAAGAAATAGAAGATCTCTCCTCAGCTGCCTTTTCTTCAGGCAGAACAACCCTAGATCCCTGAGCTGCTCAACCAGCTGCTCTACAGGGTTTGAAGAAGACATTTTATGTCCTTTCATTGTGGTTGAATAACAGTGTTCCACTTACTCCCACTGGCACTTCTGATCCTGGCACCCCCACCCCAAAACCATCATCAAATAAATCCTTTGAGATATATAAAAGGCAGAAAGCCTGAGCTGATCATGACCAGCCTTCAGTGGGAACCTGTCTTGCTATAGTCTGAACAGTAAAAAAATGAGACCCTGCAGAATGTCATGGAGTACCTATGGTGGATGTATTGTGGTCTTTGATCTCAGCATCTATTAATTCTTTGCCCTTGAGGGTAATAGTTAATTTCCATGCTAAATGGCCACATTCCCATTGCTGGGCCACCCTTGATCTAGACAGAGTAAGAAATGACAACACAGGGCTGGTAAAATCCTGCAGTTCTCTTGACCATGTTGTAGGAACAGCTGCTGGCTTCTGGTGAAGAACTGGCTCCTACTCCCATCCCCTCACACAACAGGTACATGTATATGTACATCTCCACACACACAGAGCTTTCACATGTGCCAGCTTTTACTGGGGACATGAGGCTTGCTGGAGTCCAAATGAGACTTGCCAAGTCCAAGAAGACAAAGTCAGACTTGTGTTAGTGTTGTGGAAAAAGGGGTGGGGGGTCCTGCTCCACCTCATCCCCATCAGCCCAACACAGATTTTAGTGTTCCTCAATGATCTATTTTCATTGCAGGAGAAGCTGGATAGCATGATGTACATTTCTGTTCCCTTTACCGTCACCTGGGCTGGGAGGACAGGTTACTCTTCAGTCATTGGGCAGTTTGTTTACACTCAGCACCAGGTTACCACAAAAACTTGGGAAAACCCACCCTGGAAAGGATATCCTCCCCAACACAAGGTGACTCCTTGAGCAGTTTTTCCATGGGTGTGGGGGAATTTCCAATATTCTTTGCAAATATAGGTCTGATTTTTCTTAGTGCCCAAATTTTTGTTCTACCTATAGCTTGATGCAGAGTGGAAAGTTGATTTGGTATCAGCAGGGTTAGGGGCAAGTCTGTTTGGTGTGAAAGAGGGAAGGAGCTCTTGGAGGTGTTTGTAAGAGGTAGAGATGCAGTGCTGAAGGATATGATATAGTCCCAGACTTGGTAGAGTTAGAGAATGATAATACAGACTGGGTGGTGAATAGCTGAGAGCAGCCCTGAGGAAAAGGACCTGGGGGGCTGGGCTGATGAAAAGTTCAACATGAGCCTGCAGTGTGAGTGCAGCCCAGACAGCAACTGAACCCTGGGCTGCAGCAAGAGCAGTGTGGGTAGCAGGGCAAGGGAGGGGATTCTGCCCCTTTGCTCTGCTTTCCTCAGACGCCACCTGGAGTCCTGTGTGCAGTTCTGGAGCCCCCAGCACAGGAAGGACATGGAAGTGTTGGAGCCAGTGCAGAGGAGGCCATGAAAATGTTCAGAGGGCAGCAGCAGCTCTGCTCTGAGGACAGGCTGAGAGATTTGGGGCTCTGCAGCCTGGAGAAGAGAAGGCTTACAGGANGCTGCTCCCTCCCTGGAGGTGTTGAAGGCCAGGTTGGATGAGGCCTTGAGTGACCTGTTCTAGTGGGAGGTGTGCCTGCCTATGGCAGGGGTTTGGAACTGGATGATCCTTGAGGTCCCTTTCAATCTTACCATTCTATGATTCTATGGTTAGACTTGATCTTAAAGGTCTTTTCCCACTGAAAAGGTTCTGTTGAATGCTAGCACATCATTACACCAAGTCATTTATGGCATCACCCAGGTACAGGGAGTGTGCATGGAGTAGTTTCATCCTTAGTATTTGTTTGGAAATTCAAAGTAGGTGCCAACATAGTACCTCTCTTGGGTACTTTTAGGATGGGAGAAACCAAAAATTCCCTGCTCTTTCAAATGTGAGTCAACTGTTGTTTTACAGGAGTGTCTCACCAGATCATGGAAATCACCATACCAGTTCACTTAGAGGCTTACTAGGGTCTGAACTGGGAGGTGGGAAGGAATTCTCAAAACAGAGGCTCCTGGATCCACAACAGGACTGAGTGTGAGAGCAGTTCAAGGGAAGTCTTAACCAGCAGGAGGCCAGAACAACAGTCTTGGTGCTGTATCCTGATCTTGCTTCAGTGGATTTACAGCTGGTTCCTTTCCTGGAATGAAAAGATTAGAATCACTGGAGCTGTGTGTGTGTCTTCCAGCGAGGAGAAGTAGGTATGCAGCAGCTGTAAAAATAAAAAGCCCTCTCAGGCCATCGTAGTAAAAAGGTTTGGAAACTGTTGAAAGTGGGGTGGGGTGGGAAAATCCTCAAATTTCCTCCTCTTTTAATTTTTTAATTTTTTTTTTTCCTTGTGAATTTCAGCTTGTCAGTGTGGAACTTGGTTTGAAAGACATTGAAAGAATTTTATATATCAAATTGTGAGAGATAATAAGATTTAAAAAAAGAAAATGGTTTCAAAACTTCCTTGATTCTTTCAAAACAGTTTTGTCTGGTTTTGTCTTGGTTGTCCCTTTGCTGCCTTTCCCAAGAATTCTGCTTGCTGACCTTGGAAAGCCAAGCTGCGTGAAATCAGTGATACAAAACCTGATGAGAGGAATTTCAGAGAAACTTGACAAGATTAGACCTTGTGGTTAGTTCAGCTTATATCTGTGTTCTGGGACTTCAGCTCGAGACCTAGAGGGGTCAAGATGATCAAGACGTGGTGTGTTGTAGATATGGTGCTGAGGGTCGTGTTGCTTTTCACCTCCAATCTTGTGAAAATGCAAGTGATGGGTATGAGGAAAGGACCACAATCCTTGCACCAGGGACAATTTAAGTTGCATGTTAGGAGAAAAAAGTACTCCACCAAAAGGGTTGTCAAGCCTTGGACCAGGCTGTCCAGGGCAGTGGCGGAGTCCTCATCCCTGGAGGGATTTAAAAGCCATGTGGGTGTGGTGCTGAGGAACATGGTTTGGTGGCAACCTGTTAGTGCCACTGGTGCCAATGGTTGGAGCTGATGATCTGAACAGTCTCTTCCAACCAAAAGAATTCTTTAATCCCGTGAGGTTGTCATGTCATTGCTACCTTGGGGGTAACTCTCTCCATTGTACTCTCTAAGAAGGGATCATGCAGGTAGGTGTCTGCCTGTGGGTGACTAGATATTTGCAGTGACATATCAATTCCTGAAGGCAGCAGAGTAGAAGAGAAGACAACTAAGGGAAATTATAACTTCTGCTAGACAAAAATCTTATGCTAGGTTTCTACTGAGAACTGGAAAAGGAAACCTCATCTCTTTCTTCTGATAAATCCTTGTGTAAAATGGTTTGGAGAGAGCAGGAAGAGGCCATTCTGCTACTCAATGCCTGTTACTCTAAAATTTCTTATCCGCTTCTCTTAACTGAAAAATCTCATGAAAGCTGAAGTTTAATGCAAGGCTTGAGTGAGATTAGAGTGGGCAAAATTCTTTTGTCCTCTCTCTTTTTCTCCAACCTTACCTGGAGTGTGTGACTCAGAGGAGCTTTCATCTCATAGTGATGGCATTCATGAGAGATGACCCTGGAGACTGCTACAAAGGAAAACATTAAAACCTCCTAATTAAAAAATCATTTCAAAGCTGTGCTTTGAAACTTTCTTCCTGTCTGGTGTTAGCCAGAAATCAGTTTGTTCTGAGAGTTTCCACCTCCTTCCAAAAGTGCATGTTAAAATTCTGTATTATAAGGACTTCTTGCAGCATCATTACTGACTAACATCTGTTTAAAGTACTTCAGGGCAATATTAAGATGTGCAGAACTGCTTTGCAGATTCACAGAGTGTTTTAAATTGGAAGAGACCGTTAAAACTCCTCTAGTTCAACTCCTCTGCATTCACCAGGGACATCTAGCCTTCCAGTATCTGAAGGGGGCCTACAGGAAGGCTGGGGAGGCACTATTGACAAGGTCTTGTGACAGGACAAGGGGCAATAGGTTTAAACTGGCAGAGGGGAGATTGAAACTGGATGTTAGGAGGAAGTTCTTTTACAGTGAGGGTGGTGAGACACTGGCACAGGTTGCCCAGGGAGGTTGTGAACACCTCTCTGGAGGTGTTGAAGGCCAGGTTGGATGAGACCTTGAGTGACTGTACTAGTGGGAGGTGTCCCTGCCTATGGCATGGGGTTGGAACTGGATGATCCTTGTGGTCCCTTCCAACCTTACCATTCTATGATTCTGTCTTCAACTGTAGCAGGTTGCTCAGAGCCCCATCACACCTGTCCTTCCCTGGGCAACCTGTTGCAGTGTTGCATCGCCCTTAGTGTAAATAACTCCTACCTTGTTTTGTAAAGACTTTTATTTTCCCCTTAATAACTTTTCACAGCCCCTGACAGACTTTGTTAAGCAATCTCTGAGATTAGAGGCCGGTTTGGAGTTGGTCCTAAAAAACAAGCCAAGTATGATAAATAAAATAAAACATCTGGAGGTCTAGCCATGAGAATATCATCAGATACCCACTGGTTTTGAGGGAATGTTATGTATGAAAGGTAACCATCTGAAGTATGGGTTCTGAGGGAATGTTATGTATGAAAGGTAACCATCTGAATTATTGGGCTTTTCATAAAACATAACTCTCTTAAAGAATGTGGAGTGAGACAAAAAAATAAGGCTGATCCGAGCTGATAGTCTAGAAAATTTACTATGGAAAATCGTGAAGCCTGTAATGAATAGTTGGATGGAGCTAACCAAGGCCTTTGCCAATAAAATCTAAACATATATTTAAACCCCGAAGATAACAGAAGTCAATCTCACTGAGCAGAGATGCAAGCAACAATGCGAAGAGTAAACAGTGTTGAAAGGGGAGGGGGAAGGGAAAGGCAAAATGAGGTTCTAATTAGTGGGAGGGACTGAAGAGATTACACAAAGAAGATAAAAGCAAGGAAACCTAATTGGAAACACAGCAATCAAACAATCCAAAGTATGTTATCTAGGGCGAGTGGGGAGTTCAGCTCCCTCCGCAGGCGAGTGGTGAGTAAAAAGGGGTGATACTCTTGGGGTTAGGAGACAGGAAGCAGAGAGGAGAGAAAGACATTAGTCACAAGGAAAATGCCCCTTTCTCAAACTGAGTAACAGGCACATCCAAGCCTTCACCCATGATGTAATTCCACTCTCAGCCCTCGTGGGAATAGAGGCACATGAACCAATGTGAAATATTCAAGGAGTTGGTCAAAGTTCTGCTTGCTCTTTGTGGTTTTTATTGCTCATGGAAATAGGACCCCAGTTTTAGCCTGACCTCTGCTACTATGTCATCTCTCTGTGGTATCTCATGTCAAAAGAGTATTTCTCTGAATTTGGCTGAGCCTTTGAAGATGGAAATGTAGATTTTGTAGTGTGGAAGGCACCATACACATAAATAGATGCACCTAAGCAAGGAGTTTGATGACCCTTGTGGAAGTCAACTCTAAATCCAGATTCTGAAGGAGGATGGACTGCCACAGGCCTGGGGAATCACTCTCCTGGGTTTATGATAGATATATCTGTCTTATGTGATGCATCTAGGGGCTGGAACATGACCATTAGTTCTGCATGTGCAGCCGTCCTTGCTGAAAACAAATCAGCCATCCTCAGTGCTCTCCTTGCTGTCCTTATTGTAAGCCTTGGAACTAAGTTCAAAATAAAAGTGGAAAATTCTTTCCCTAAACTCTTTGTTCGTAACAAGAAGTGAAAAGATTTGATTTAGAAAGATCTGGCTATCCAGAGAGGTTGTGGATTCTCCTTCTCCTGATGCAGTCCAGAAAGCAAACCAGAGCCTGGGCTGCATCAGGAGAAGTGTAGCCAGCAGGGTGAGGGAGGTGATTCTCCCTCTGTGCTCTGCTCTGGTGAGACCCCACCTGGAGTACTGCATGCAGGTCTGGAGCCACTATTACAAGAGGGATATGGACATGCTGGAGTGTGTCCAGAGAAGGGCCAAGAGGATGCTCAGAGGGCTGGAGCACCTCTGCTGTGAGGACAGACTGAAAGAGTTGGGGCTGTTCAGTATGGAGAAGAGGAAGCTCCCAGGTGACCTTGTTGTGGCCTTCCAGTATCTGAAGGGGGCCTACAAAAAAGCTGGGGAGGAACTTTCTGGGCTCTCAGATAGTGGCAGGACTAGGGGGAATGGAGCAAAGCTGGAGGTGGGGAGATTCAGACCAGCAATGAGGAGGAAGTTCTGCAGCGTGAGAGTGGTGAGACCTTGGAATAGGTTGCCCAGGGAGCTGAGGGCAGGAGATGGGGTTGAGGCCCCATCCCTGGAGGTGTTTAAGGCCAGGCTGGATGAGGCTGCAGCCAGCTTGATCTAGGGTAGGGTGTCCCTGCCCATGGCAAGGGGGTTTGAACAGGGTGATCCTTGTGCTCCCTTCCAACCCTGACTGATTCTATGATTCTTCTCTGGAGATATTCCAAGCCTCCCTGGACATTGTGGTGCTGGGCAACCTGCTGTGGGTCACCCTGGTTTAGCAGGGAAGCTGGTAGAAGTGTCTCCCAAACTCTACCATTATGTGAAAACACTCTATGGTTGATAAGTTATTGGCTGCCCTTCATATCTTTTTGTCTCCACAGGTTATGATTTTCTTGAGTTGATGCCTCAGCTTTGACTCTCAATACATTGGGAACGAGCGCTTGTGAGAGGTTGGTTAGTGAAGTGCAGCAGTTTCTGTAGGTGAGTTGCTTTGGTTGGGTGCCTGAATCACACAGCAGTGGTTTCCCTACTTTGAAGGGACATGCACAGCTTTGGCAAGCTGCTTTGTAAGTGGATGATCATTTTTGCCAACGACTTTCTGCAGCATTGGCTTGGATACTGGGATGGCTCAGCAACTTTGTCCCTTGCAGAGAACACAAGGGTGTCTCACTGCAGATTTGGCTGCTCCTTTTTCAACCAGCAGACTACCAGAGGGTGCCAGCTCCTCTCAAATTTAAAACACAGGCATATTTGTGGTCATTCCCACTTATTTTTTAGGGCTTCGCTCAGCAGTACTCGGAACATGTTTGCCTCGTAGATTTCTGGCAGAAGATCGTAGTGCTGTTATCCCTTCTGTGAACAAACTGTCTATCTGTTCATCCATCCACACATCTATCCATCTATCCACCCATCTGTCAATTTATTCCATCTCTAAGCAGGCTCATTTATGCCTGGGGTGGGAACTGTGCCTTTCCTTCTCCGGGATCAGCACACAAATCTCCATCCCCTCTCTCAGAAGCAATTGTCCCAGTTCTCCAGACTTTGCTCCTTATTTTATTAAACCAGACCATGGAACCACCTCTACTGCAAGTCCTCTTCAACCTGCTGCCACAGACAGCTGCTTTTGCTTCTGGGTAGAAGTTACCTTACATTTTTGATCTTTTAAAAATTAAGGAAAAAACCCCACAAATGTCTTCCTTTCCTTTGCTGTGCTGTTCCTGTCATGAATGTTCTTTGCCTCGTCTTCTGCTTCTCCTTTTTGTTCCTGAATCTTGATGAATGAACAGATATAAAGGAAGGATAGTTCTAGACTTCTCTAGTACCTAATGTTTTTTAAGGTTCAGTGTTTAGATGAGCTTTGAAGGTCTCTTCCAAACCTAAAGATTCTATGATTCTACAATTCTATGAAAATTAAAGGTTGCCAGCAATGTTCACAGCTTTTTTGATACCATGAACAGATTGGACACTTCTGATTACAGGTCAGGGTTTGACTTGCTGGAAAACAGCTCTGGGCTTTGGAGTGCTAGTGGACAACAAATTCGCCATGAGCCAGTGAGGTGCTCTTGTTTTCAAGAAAGCCAATGGTACCCATTAAAAAGAGAATGGGCAGCAAGTCAAGGAAGGTGATTCTCCCCCTCTACTCTGTCCTAGTGAAACCACAGATGGAGCACTGTGTCCAGTTCTGGGCTGCCCATTTCAAAAGAAACAGGGAACTACTAGAGATATTCCAGTGGAGGCTACAAAAATGCTGAGGGCCCTGGAGCATCTCTGTGTGGAGGAAAGGCTGAGAGCCCTGGGGCTGTTGAGCCTGGAGAAGAGCAGGATCCAGTGGGCATCTTCTCAATGCTCAGCAACAACTAAAGTGTAGGAGGCAAGAGAATGGGACCTGACTCTTGTCATTGGTACTCACTGATAGGAAAGTGGGCAATGGGCACAAACTGGAACCCAGGAGGTTTCATCTGAGCATGAGGAGAAACTTCTCTGGTGTGAGGAGTCTAGAGCCCTGGCTCAAGCTGTCTAGAGGGGTTGTGGAGTCTCCTTCTCTGGAGGGTTTCAAAAGTTGCCTGGATGCAATTCTGGGTGACTTGATCTAATCTAATGTGCTTTAGCAGGGCAGTTGGACTAGCTGATCCCCAGAGGTCTCTTGAAACAATCACCATTTGGTTTCCCTGTGATTAGCAGAGTGCCTTGACTGGTTGCCCTGTGAGCTTAACAGTACAGTGTGACCCAACCACTCAAGTTCCAACCAAGAAAACAAGCCAACCATGAAATATCTCTAAATAAGGACAGGAAAGATGGCTTCAGAAAATGAATGCTGTCTCATCTTACCATGTGGTAAACTTTTGAGGTTATTGCTGGTGGCCAGATATAAAAAGCAGGTCTGTCATAAGTGCTCTTGATACATTTTCAGCAGAGGACCATGCTGTGGTTGAGGTTCACATCTCAGATATGGAGTGATAGAGCAGGAGAAAAATTTGGTACAGCAGCCAAAGGTCAGGCATAGTGGTGCAGACAGAGTTGGAAAGAGGCAAGACAGAAGTTATGCAGCCAGCCATGGGATCAGACAGCCACAACAGCAGGACACAAATGCAGCAATGGGTGTGACTCATCCACAGTTATTCCTTGCAGGAACTGGTGTGGGGTTTGTCCTCTCAAGGTTCAGTCTCATCAAGCTGAGCTTGGCTGGATTACTGATGGGACTTGTTTGATCAGGATTCCTGCCAAATCACAGCCAATTTCTTTCCCTCCCCTCTTCCAAGACAACCTTTCACCTGAAAGCCATACTATAGCATAGCAAAATTCAGAGCAGACAACAGGTCACCTTGTCCAACTGCTGTTCAAAACAGAGTCAGAGATGAGGACATCTCATGGCTAGTGAGACTTGGTAGTGCTGGGTTAATGGTTGGGCTTGATGGTCTTAAAGTTTTGTGCTGGTTTGAGGTTAATTGGAATATTGTAATGAGAAAAATTAGATTATAGGCTGTGGAAAGGAAAACAATGGTGATGTCTACTTCGCTCATAGATGTATAAAAACAAGGACACAAACATAGATAAAACAAAGTTTCTCTGTTGGAGTTGGTGTGTTTTCTCCCTGACCTTTTGCTGCTGTGTAACCCAACTAATCCTTCTGCTTCTAACACTCCTTGTCCATCATCCAAGCTCACCTTGCACA
>VWYK01072680.1:33504-44189 GCA_013399775.1 Semnornis frantzii | reverse complement strand
GTGACCTTTTCATAGAAGGCCATAGAAACCTTTTCATAGAAAGGCCAGTACATTTGAGGTTGTGTAGTTCAGTATTATAATACATCAAAGAAGGTTATTTTACATCCAAAAGAAAAGCTTTAATATATCGGTAAACCTGGCTTCTGCATCGAGTAGTTCTGCAGTCTTCTTTGGTGTGCTTAAGAGAAAGAAGTAGGAGGCAGTTTTGTGGCTTTAGAGTCAAACGCTAAGCAACTAGGAGTTGAGCTTTCATTATTTTTAAAGTACTTTTTAAGGGATATTTAACTTATCTTGATTGCAGGAAAATCCCAATACCTAGCTTTAGTATTTCTAATTTCATCTTATTAACACCACAATAAAAACAAAACAAGCAAGCAAACAAAACCCCAACAATGAATCTCTGCTGATGCAGGGAAAATTCTGATATATTGCATATTATCTTAGCAAACAAACTAGGGAAACATTCCTAGGTATATTTTCCTAAGGTATGGGATACTTACGGTTGCTTGACCATTTCATCTTACCTGCTCATGTTGAGTTAATCAATGGATTAACTTGAAATTGGAATGAAGGTGATGTTTTTGCATTGTTACTTAAACTCTCTTTCCCTCATCTTCTTGTGAAAGAGAAGTGAGGCATTTGAAATCTCATCTGTTTTCTTTCATATGGAGCTAAATTGATCATATTTAATTTTTTGGTGAAGCAGAATATCCTCACAGACATTATCAGGGCCAGGTCTTTATGGTGGTGTGTGTGTGTGATGTGGTGAACATTTCAGCATCTTCAATCACAGTTTGCTATGGGACCTTAATCTATAACATTTTCATTGAGTACAGATAATCTTTGCTTTTTGTGAAGTCCGTTTACAGATGGATCTGTGTTCTGATTAGGAGCTTTTTTGAAAGAAATCTAGCTCTTCCAACATGGAAATGAGCTTGGAGAAAAGGATTGAGGTAGTGGAAAACAAAGAATCAATCTTTGTATTCCTGAGTTTGAATACGAATGTGTGACTCTAAACTGAAATTGGATTGTAAGTGGGGAAACAGGAAAACATGGAAAAATAGGTCTCTTAGGAAAAAGAACTGAAAGAAGCAAAGGAGTTTAATGTATTTGCATTAAAAATATTCCCCTATGAATTAAACACATATACAGAGTATGAATGAATGATACATAAATCTTTTACTTACAAGATAGAAATATAGGTAATATAGATATATAAGCTCTAACATACTTTTAAAATACTTTAGAAGGGTAGCTAATCTTCAGAATTAATTATTTGATATCAGAGATGGAGTCGTGATATATAACATGGTGCCCAGCAGTGAATGCTGCATACTTAGAGTCTAGATCTGTATGTAGTTTTGCAACTTGTACTTTGAGTATTTGCCTTGAACCATATAAACTAACCACAGTGGTTGTCAGTCTACATGTGTGTTCCCTGCTGTTCCCAGAATCCCAGCATGTGTTCCCAACATGTGTTCCCAGAATATCCCAGCTGTATACTATCAGTTCTATTCTGACGCCTTTGTAATACATCAGATAAAGCATGTTTTCCCACCACGGAGGCATGGTAGATTAATGCAATTGGTGAAAGGAGGCAGAGATGCTGCAGGTTAGCCTGGGAATTCATACTCAGTTCTGGTGCCTGACTCAAAGTTACTTTATCTATGACTGTATCTTTAAAAGTGCAGGAAGTTCAACTGTTTTGTACAGAGACATCATCTTGGACAAGTGCATTTGAATTTTGTGTGCAAAGATGTCATAGATGCCTGTTCTCAGAGAAGTAACTGAAGCAGGTAGACATTGACTTAGCAAAACTGGTTTAGGTAAAAAACTTGAGGAACCAAAGTGTACAAAATAATTTCCGTTTAGAACAATTTCAGATCAAAATTAATTGGTATTTAAAAAGTGAAAATGGATGTTGTTTGTTTGCTTTAGTACTAGAGTACCTCAAGTGCTTTAGGCTTGTTATTCTTGATAAAGATTAGAAAATGCAAGAATAGTCTTGGTTATAGAGATGATCCTTTCTTATTTTCAGGAACTATTTATAGCTATACAATGTAAGGGTTCAAAGAGGAGGATGAGGATAAAAATCTTGTGATAACTATGTAATGTTTAGATACTTGTTAGGATACAGAGACTTCTAGTTTCCCTATTAGCAGGATAGAGATGGCTGTAAAAGCTGATTTGCTTTGAATAATGTCAGAGGGTATATAGTATGTGTGTATAGTAAAAAGGTTAAACAAAGCTTTCCTGCTTTGCACTTAAATTAAAAGAAAACCCAAACCAGAAACCCCTATATCTACATCTCTGTATTGAAAACAAGATTATTTTTTTTTCTCAAGAAGCAAAATAAGTTACAGTGCTGTCCTATAGGTCCAGAAGTTTGCAACTGGCAATTCTTTCCAGTGTGAGAAATGTGAATAGTGTATATGGAAGGTAAACTTTTAAAATTAGAGCTGTTTGGATAATTATTGATGGGAAAGGGGGGAAAAAAAAAAGAGAAAAGAAAATTAGTTTTCATTAGTTGAATCTATCTCCGTTTCCCTTTGTAAAGGAAACTCAGGTCTAGGGTGGTCAAAGTCTGAATGAGAGTGTACCAAGGTAGCTGTGGTATTTCAACGTCATGTAGAAGGGATGTATTCATTTTCTGTTTGTAGCAGGAGGGAAAAGTGGATGTGCTGACCTCCAGCTTCCCTGAGGAGTGCCTTCTCTTCATGTCTTCTTGTCTCCTACCCTTCTTGTTTCTGATGGTACATCTATCACTTTAGGAAGAAGCACTGTGAATACCCAGTTTGGAGGGAAAAAACCCATTTGAAGAAAAATGTTAAATTTAAGAAGTGAAAAAATTAACTTGCCATGCAACTCTGTTTAGGATGTCTTCTATTACTCACTTTTATAAATAAACTGGGAATGTAAGCAGCAGCTAATGCCTTCCTCGTATGGAATTGTCTCCCTTGTTCCTTGCAGCAACATGCGAAACACGACGGGAAACATGGAACTTCTTCCCAGTGGTAACTGCGGTCTTTTTACAGTTGTCCCAGCATGTGTTCATGATATAGCACAGCTAGGGAGATATCTGGAATTTCTGGGATTTATTTCTGATCAAAGCTGTGTGCAGAGCTTAGTGAGCTGAGATGAGAACCGTTACATTGTCTGGTGAACAATAGCGCACCGGGAAGAAATCCCCCGGGAGGTTCGTGCTGTTGGAGCACATTGCTTGGGCTGCACCCCTAGCTTGGTACACTACTCATCTGCAGCTGTGAAGCTGGATTCCCACACACACACACTGCTCCATGGAGGTGAGAGTTGCTTATGGTGTCCCCACACTCTATTTACCCTGCAGAGCATGGGAAAACTCAGCTGCGTGCTCCTCAGGTCCCTTTTTGCCATGTGCCTCAGCCAGTATCAAGCTGTTGTCCGCTCCAGTGGCAGGGTAGGGCTGGTCAGGCTGCCTATCACTGCAGCGTGTTCTTCCTCTCACTTATCCTTTGCATGTTTTAGCATTTTGGGGACAGGAAAGCAGTTTCATTCTGTGATATCTGTGCCCTTTGTTATAGTCACGCTCTGGCACTCATCTGACCTCTTCTGACTCTGAAATTTTGAATTAAGGGTAGTATCTTGCAACAGAGATTTGGTCTCAAAGGTCATCCTTCATTCCAGGGGTTTTATCCAACTGTTTCCTTCCCAGAAAGACAACCTTTTCTATTTTAGCAATTTGTGGGTTTGCGCCTGTTGTTGCTTGCAATGCTAACTGCAATTAGTGTGCCAGGGATCACAGTGATGGGCTTCCCATTAGAGAAGAACAGTAAATCCACAATGTTGAGGTTATGTCAAACACTGTGTAGATAACTTAGTGTTCCCTGGTTTAATTTGTTCAACTATACAAGGATCTTTTTGACTCTCCCAAATATTCAGAATATCCCTCTTGCTTTCAATGTGGTTTTCCTCTTGCTCCTGCCTACAGTTTTCCTTTGTTTTCTCTGCTTTTACCTTCCAGCCTTGGATACATCTCTGGGAACTAAAGGATGACCAGAACAGACCTGTAGTGAACCTTTATTTCCTTTCACCAAGGCACAATGGATCTAGGTTTTATGACTTGAAGTGCATCCTGACTTCTGTTTCTGAAAGCTGTTGACATAAACAGCACCTAATAGTCTTTAGAGAAACAAAACCTGTCTGGATGTAGAAAAAGTGGGTGTTACTCTGCCATGCAACAGCACAACAGACAAGGAGTTTATTAATACTTTTTACAGTATTTACATCCCTTCCTGCATTTTAGGCTCTTGTCCTGCTGTGCCCATGGTTGTCAACAGTTAAAAAATTTAATGACCATCATCATTCTTAACTGCCCCAAAATTCGAGAGTTTCCCTTTAAAACTGTGTCTGTATTTACTTGCATGAAAGGTGTACACTAATACTTAAACATTTCCTGTTGTTCCTCTTCCCCTTTTTTGTTCAAAAATTTAGTGATAAATGTGCTCTCAGTCACTGCCTTGCTTCATGGGTTACACCCATTTTTGTATGATTTCAAGAGACACAACAAGAAACAATAATTTGGAAATTCATTACAATGCCAGGGTTTATATGCTCTCACTAAGCATTAATTGGTAGTTGATGGCTATTGCTATTTTTAACACCATTAGTTCATAGCAATGTAATTAGTGATGCTAAGTACAGGATCCACATTAATAGCATTACTAATTGTAAATCTGGAGATAGAAACGCAAGATGACTGGTTAATTTCTAGGCTATATCTCATGATAATTGGCTATAGGATATTTGTGCTGAAGTAGAAAGGTAAATAATTTAAAATCTTTTCCTGTAGTTTGTGCGGTACTTCACAATATTAATACAGTCTGTTGCCCACATTTTAGTCCTGTGAAATACAATGCCATTACTATCTCACAGCCTCTGCAGTTGTTAATTCCTTGCTTCTCCACACTTTTAAATTCACAGTTGCTAGTATATATGAAAAAAAGAAGCAGAAGCAATAAACCGAGAACTTTAAGGACATCAGCCTGGGAAACTTTGTTTTTATAAAGCAGTGTTGAAAATAAAATAGATTTTTCATTAAATAATGCTTAGATGGCAGATGCTTACCAGTGCTGCCTTTATTTTTTTAAATGAAATTTATATTAGCTAGCAAAAAATTAACTCTCACTCTGGATAGTAAAAAAAAAAAAAAGTGATTTCAGTATTTAAATTCTACTGAGCTAGATTTTAAGCATTTTTTGCTTCAGTGACTATGCTGTAGGTCTTTAAATGTAGAAGTTCATGCATCCAGATGTCCAAAGTGCTTTTCAGCATCACTGTACAGGCTTTCACAGAGTCCCTATTCCCAGTGTAACTGAGTACCTCCTAAATATTAAAAGAGAAGTAACAAATCAGCATGATCTTTTCAGCTCCCAGTAAGTAGAAGTGCATGTCTTGATTAGATCCTGAGTTATATAAATAGTATAAGAACTGATATTAGAGAGGGAATGGATGTGTATGGAAGCGAGGCTGAAAAAATTAATGATGCATCTTTACGGCCTTACTGAGACCTCATTGATTTCCATGGAAACCTTTTCATTGACTTCAGTGAGTCTCTTTAGTCTGACACTAGAAAGGGTGGTTGACAGATAGTGAGGTACATGCTCTGGTCTCTGTTCCATTGTGCTTGCCAGCATTGCCTGCTGCTCAGCAATGCTTTACTAGCAGTGGATTTTAACTGCTTCTTGATTGAGAGAGGCTTTAATTTGCAGCTGTTTTCAGTGCTTAGGTAATACTGATATGTGCTTCCCAGAGCACGTAAGGTGGTGCCACTACTGTAAATATAGATCTGTTATAGATAAACCAAGAAATCAAAGACATAAGAAAAAGGTTAAGCCGTCAAGCTCTGCTCCAGCAGTTTTTCCCTGAGGTACCTTTTGCTCTTTCTGACAACGTCGTAAAAGCCAGGAGAGACATGTAAAGCCAACCTTTCTCCTCTAGAATTTCTTTTCCACAAATTCCTTTCTCTCAACTGAAAAGAATTTGGGTTTCAATGAATAGGAGTTCTCAACCCAAGAAGGACATTGAACTGTTGGAGCGAATCCAGAAGGAGACCATGAAGATGCTCAGAGAGCTGCAGAACCTCTCCTATGAGGATGGGCTACAAGAGTTAGGGCTCTGCAGCCTGGAGGAGAGAAGGCTTTGAGGAGACCTTGTAGTAGCCTTCCAGTATCTGAAGGTGGCCTACAGGAAGGCTGGGGAGGGGTTATTTACAAGGTCTTGTAATGACAGGACAAGGGGTAATGGGTTTAAACCGGCAGAGGGAGATTTAAACTGGATGTTAGGAAGAAGCTCTTTCCAGTGAGGGTGGTGAAACATGGCACAGGTTGCCGAGGGAGGTTGTGGCTGCTCCCTCCCTGGAAGTGTTCAAGACTAGGCTGGATGAGGCCTTGAGTGACCTGTACTAGTGGGAGGTGTCCCTGCCTGTGGCAGCTGGTTGGAACTAGATGATCTTTGAGGTCCCTTCCAACCTAATCATTCTACGATTCTATAAGTTTGTTTCTGGATGTGTTTCATTCCTCTTTCTCATTGTCTTGTCTCACCTGATTTAATGACTTCCATGAAGTTCTGAGAAGAGGAGGGCATGCATTGTCACAGTGATTTAGGGAGGAGAGTTCCCATTTCTGGTCGTTAGAAATTGTTTGCTGTCTCTGTGCAACATTATTTTCTGGAGAAAAATTTTTGCAAGTAAGAATAGCGAAGTAAAGTTCTTCTGTAAGCACAGGTGATAGAAAATGCTTCATCAGAGTTCTTGTCAAAGATGTGAACATTATGTGAATTCTGGAAATTACAGTTCTTGTTATAATTGTTCTTATTTTAACAAGGCCTTTATCTGTTCATTCCTGATCTGTTTAACAGGTGACTGTTATTGATGGCACCTATAACAAATATGGGGAGAATCATTTTATTTTCCCTGTTTCTCACATCCTTGTGTGATAGCATACTCATAGGAAGAAAGCTTGCTCTTGCTTAGTGAAACTGTTCCATACTTTTTATGCAGGGAACCATTACTTTCCTCTACTGTATACTTAAATATATTGCTTTATAATTTCCTCCAGCCTCCAAGTATTGGAAAGAGACCTGGTTTCCATTAATGATAACACAAGAATTGTCAAAGTACTATTTCGTGGTTGTGATTGCAATCCAAGTTGACTTTCAGACCTAGACTGAGTTACAAGAAAATATTATTTTCCTTGTAAAATGATGGCTTGGATCTGGATACACAGACAGATTAAGGAGCAAACTATCAGTGCCATTGGCGCAGTCTGAATTGCAGATTCTCTGCCAGCTGGGTACCCTCTCCCTCACCCCATCATGGATGGTGATAGGCCTTCTGCTTCATGAGCTTTGTATCCTGTCTGTGACAGTTGAACTCAGATGCATGGGACTGTGGGCAGACTCAAATTAGACTTGTTGCAGTTTTAACATCTGTAAACAACACTGTAAATAACTGATTTAGCATTGTTTAATACATCTTCGTTCATGCTTACTTTAGGATGTCTATATTTCTGCAGCACTTATTCTCATTTAGTCTTTTTCTATGTCCGTATTACAGGCAGGAATATCCCAAAACATGGTTGAAACAACCATCTAAATTTTCTGTTGTTTTTCTCTTTTTGAATTATTGACCAGCCATGAAGCTCTGCTTTATAGACTGCAATCTAAATAGCTGTTCTTTTTTTTTTTCTTTTCCCCTAAGGTAGACCTGTTCGTTCCTTAGCTCGCGCTACCTACAAAACAGATGGAAAGATATGTTTTACCTATGATTAAAACAAAAACAAAACATACAAACCAAAAAAGAACAAACCAAAGCCAAAATAAAAACACACAGGAAAACAAACCCAAACCAACCAACCAATACAAGCCCTCCAAAACCCCAATCAAGTTTAGTTTGCAAATAAATGTAGTTAATTTTTCCCCCAGTAACTAATTTTCACTCAATTTCACTCAGTGCCTCACAGTTAAACTTTTGTTAAGCTGTACCTCATATTTACAAGGAAGTTCACTGGTCTGGCAAAGAAATGTAATTATTTTCTTTTTCCCCTTTTAAACTCTGCTCCCCCCCCTTTTCTTCATTTCTCTCTACATTTGTAAGAGTGTTCATGTTTGGTTTCACTGTCTCTTTTAGAGATTAAAAATGAAGAGTTTTTTAAGCAGTCTTAGCAATTGTTAGTTGGAAAAACAAAATCACAGCTTGTAAGTTTAATATTTTTATCTGAAAGGGTAAGGTTAGATCAAACTCCTCCTTCTTCCTTGCCTTTATCAAATGGGAAAGTTTGTGCATGTGCTTAGGGTCTCTATGTGCATCAAGTGCACAGCAGGGAGGCAGGAAAGTTTCTGCAGAAAAAGTGCAGTGGAAATGTCTGTCTTGGAGGTTTTGAGCTTTAAGAAAGCTCACCAGCATGTTCTGAGCTGCTGGGTTTAGTAAATATTGAGTTAACTGACTATAAACATTAGTGTATGATAGCTGTGGGTGGCTAGAAAGCACAGGTATTTAAAGTGACAGTTTTTCAGTGGAGGTGCTGCACACACATTTCATCACTACCTGTGATTAAAAGACAGCTTTCCTTTCTCATAACTCAGATGGTTATACTGGCCTTGGGTTCATAGGGTTGAGGCAATAGCTGAAAACTCCTTAAACCAAAGATTAATTGGTTCTTGAGATTCTACAGGGGAAAATAAAAGTTGATACAGATTTAGTTACCTTCTTGCAATTAAACAGTTGGATTCAAACAGGTTCTGGTTGTTGAGATGGGCAAGGAAATTAGCTGATCTGAGGGAGATCAGCTGGGTAGATTTGAGCTAGATTGATGTAGAAATGACTTTACTCTTATTTTCACAGGAAATTCTGCAAGTGTCACATTCTCATTTTTTGTGGGAAAAATTATTTTGGGATCATTTGACACAATCTACTGTGAAAGAAATTGAAACCTCTTACACTGATTTTGGTTCCCAAGAAAGAGTGTGGTAAATTGTAGTTCATAGAAGAACATCAGTTAGTACTGGGGGGAAAAAAAAGGCCATTTGGAAAATTTCAGCCTCCCTCAATAATATATGGTCAACCTGAATTGTTTTCACTGTTAATGAAACCGTTTGTTCCATAGCAGCAGAGCACAAGTCGCCGGTTAGGCTGTGCGCCGGGAGGCCGCGGAGGCGCAAGTTAATGCGCAAGTACCCATCGCGACCTTAATTACTCTAAGCCGACGACTGAGCCCAGTCCTGAGCGCGCTGCTGCGAGGCAGGAGGGAGAGAGGGGGGCGGTGAGTGCGGCAGCCGCACCGCTCCGCTCCCCTCTCAGGCGGTGACGCGGCCTGCGGGCGGGGGGCTGCAGGGACACCCTCAGGGCGGCTGGGTGAGCTGTCACCCGCGCAGCCGCGACCTGGTGTGTGCTGTCGGCGCGGGGTGGGTGGGAGCTTGTCGCATCCTCTGTCCCGAGCAGGTGGAGTGTGGCCGCTACGCACCGCTGCTGCCGGTAGATGTCTCTGTAGGGCAACGATTTCGAGCACAGAAATGCGGTCTTGTCTGGGGTACTGCAACTGCGATTTCTAGAGGCAGGTCGGCGACAGCACATGTGCTGAAGAGCTGTCCATAGCATCAGAAATACCCTTCCTATTAAAAAAAAAAAGGAAAAATTTATTATTGTTGAGTTTTAGATTCCCAGGCTTTCCTGGTGATGGAGGCGATTGCAACGAGGATAAAATTTTTTTCCAAGGAGTTTGGTTGTGCTGTGGCATGTGACTGGGTAGAACTAGCTTCTGTGACTTGCACTGTCCCTAGCAGTTCTCTTTTCCTATGAAACAGTGTCCTGGTTTTGGTAATGGTCACTGCGGTCCTGGAATATATTCCAAGTAAAACTAGGATGAGATGCACTTTTAGATGTGTGGTATTTAGCCAGGTAACATCATATAAACTTCCTCTGTGGGGGCCTTTTCCAGGTAACCCAGATGCTGGATTAAGTCACTCTGGATATACCTTAGCTGGCTTAAAAAAGACCCTGAAAAAGTTAGACTGGACAAGTGAATAGCTGAAATTAATAACTTGAAACAGATGAAGTCAAATGAGATAAACAGTAACCACAGTGACTGGATTGTAGGGTCTTTTGGGCAGAGGCTTTCTCCTTCGGTGCTGGACAGCTTCTGCAGAACCGTGAGCCATGGCCAGGCTTCCTAAATACCTTGAGGGCACAAATAGCAATTCACCAACTGGGAGTTGCAGTTCTCACTATGCTTATCCAAGTTTTGGCATTTTAATGTTTATATGTAATTTCAAGCTAGTCTAGAGAGTTATCTCTATTTCATGACATTGCACTCTGATCTAGTTCTTCAAGTAATTTATCATAGAAATTTTATTTGTTAAAACGTTTTGTATAGATTCCTAAATGATCTCCATTACTTGATACTTAGGAAGTCTTAGATTTTTTGATGCATGTTTCATAGCTTCCGCCCTTTTTCTAGTATTATAATTTACATGACCTATAACTAAGATACCAATGTGATTTGTACTGAAGTAGAGTTTATTGTGAAATACTGTAGAGACCTAAATAGAAGAAGAATCCTTTGAGGAAATCTGGCTTTGTTGGTTTTTTTTTTTTTTTTTGTTAAAAAAAATCAAACCCAACAAAAAAAACACAAAAAGCCAAACCCAACGCT
>VWYK01072680.1:2321-33481 GCA_013399775.1 Semnornis frantzii | reverse complement strand
TTTGGTAAAAAAAATCAAAACCAACAACAAAAACCCCAAAAGCCTAACGCACAGCTGGCCAATTTTTGGTTGTTTGGGGTTTTTGTGTGTGTGTGTTTTGCTTTGGTTTTGTTTGTTTTTTATTTGTTTGTTTCTATGTTTGGAAACATTTGTTGTTGTTGTTTGAAGTTTGGTTTGTGTTGGTTAGTTGGTTTGGTTTTTTGTGTGAGAAGATGGTATTTTATTGTGAGTTTGGGGTTTTTTTTTTAATAAAATATGGTGCCTTCTAAATAATACTGCCTTAGAAGTTGTGCAAGAGACAGTTTTATAACGGGGTAGAAGTACATTTGTATTTGAGGATAAATGTGCAGTACTTATTGCCATCTAGTGTTCCCGTACCTTCATGGCATCAAACACTCATAGGAACTGTCTTGAGGCTTTTATCCACTTGATTTTGTTGGTGGTGGTTTTTTGTTTTGTTTTCCTTAAGCAGTGTTGGCAAAATTCTTAGGTTTATTTGGAACAGAAAAGTTCATTGTGTGTGGCACTCAATAAGGCATTTGACTCTGTCCTACATGACATCCTGGTCACCAAACTGGAAAAACATGGTCTTGATGGGTGGAGCACTGATGGATAAGGAATTGGCTGGACGGTTGCATGCAAAGAGTGGTGATCAAGGACACAATGTCCACCTGGAGACCAGTGACAAGTGGCATCCCTCAGGGGTCAGTGCTGAAACCAGTGCTGTTTAACATCTTTGTCAGTGGCATGGACAGAGGAATTGAGTGCACCCTCAGCAAGTTGGCAGATGACACCAAACTGTGTGGCACAGTCAACTTGCTAGAGGGCAGGGATCCGTCCAGAGGGACCTGCACAGGCTGGAGAGGTGGGCCCAAGCCAACCTCATGAAATTCAGTGAGACCGAGTGCAAGGTCCTGCACTTGGGTAAACACGATCCCAAGCACAAATACAGGCTGGGTGGTGAATAGCTGAGAGCAGCCCTGAGGAAAAGGACCTTGGGGTCTGGGTTGATGAAAAGCTCAACATGAGCCTGCAGTATGTGCATGCAGCCCAGACAGCAACTGAGTCCAGGGCTGCATCAAGAGCAGCATGGCCAGCAGGGCAAGGGAGGGAATTCTGCCCCTTTGATCTGCTCTCATCAGACCCCACCTGGAGTACTGTGTGCAGTTCTGGAGCCCCCAGCACAGGAAGGATATTGAACTGTTGGTGCGAGTCCAGAGGGAGGCCATGAAGATGCTCAGAGGGCTGCAGCAGCTCTGCTATGAGGGCAGGCTGAGAGAGTTGGGGCTCTTCAGGCTGGAGAAGAGAAGGCTTTGAGGAGACCTTGCAGTAGTCTTCTAGTATCTGAAGGTGGCCCACAGGAAAGCTAGGGAGGGACTATTTCCAAGATCTTGTAATGATAGGACAAGGGGCAGTGGGTTTAAACTGGGTGTTATGAGGAAGTTCTTTACAGTGAGGGTGGTGAAACAGTGGCACAGGCTGCCCAGGGAGGTTGTGGATGCTCCCTCCCTGGAGGGGTTCAGGGCCAGGTTGGACAAGGCCTTGAGGGACCTGTACTAGTGGGAGATGTCCCTGCCTATGTCAGGGAGTTGGAACTAGATGATTTTTGAGATCACTTCCAGCCCAAACCAGTCTATGATTCATGGTGAAACAGCAAATTTCAGACAAAAAGTTCTAAGTGTGCATAAGCATATCTTAATTCAGGACAGTGTGGCTAAGAATCTGAGTGCATGATTGATGAATAGGTCGTGTGTTTGAGAAATTTGTCTAAAAATATCTTATGGAGAATGTAAATATGAAGTACTGGTACCTATAAAAGTAAATACTCCCAGAGTTATTTAGTGATTTCTTCTAAGAGTTCCCAAGAGGACTCTACTGTTAAATTTCAAAAGTCCAGTGGGACTAACTGGCGAATTTTTTGGTATGTGGAAGAGGACTGTGAAGGAGTTAATGAAGTGGACTTCTTCAGTCTCTCTTTCCAGGAATTCTCCTTGTGCACAAATGTAGGTGTTTTAATTAGGGCATTATTGTGAGAGATGCTGTTGGTATCTCAGTAGCACGTAGCAGTCCCAGTGAAGATGAGCTCTGTCATGCGGAGTGTGATGTAGGAGGCTGAGTGTATTGTTCATGAATCTTGGTGCATATTTGAGCTGTCAGCAGTTGCTGCTAGTGAAGAAGGGGCAAGGAAATGAGCATAGTTCCCTGTTGCTGTTCTAGATTGGCATAGAAAGTGGTGCAGTGGCTTTTCCTAGGACAAAAGAAGCTTTTGTTTGAACTGGAAACACAAACTAATCTCCTGGATTTGAGCCTTAGATCAAATGCAAAAGTTTGAGCAGGCCATTCTTGCTTTTATATACTGTATAAGATCCAAACTTTTATATAAATATAATTCATTAAAACTTCTCTGAGGCAGTATATTGACCAATGAATACGTCAGTTGTGTGCATAGTATTTTACCTTAAATTACTTAAAATTCTTGAAGTTTTTTTCTTTAAACCCTACCCTTTGATATACTACCTGTATGGCTCAATTGACAGCTGAAGAGCTGTGAGACCTGTGATACTCTAAGAATTATATATGGTTATGTTTAACTGGATGCTAAAAATGGCCATAAGGGAGCTAGCTTTTATGGCTACATTAAAGGTCTCATGTACTTCTTCTTTTTATTATAAATCTCTTTATGGCTTATGTCTAGATACTTATCTCACTTTATTATGGGACTGAATTTTCAGAAAAGATTAGATGGCATATAGATAACAAAACAAGGACCATTCATTGGATGTCTTAAGTGTTTTTTGAATGAATATTGTTTCTACCACCACAGAGCTTTTCTTCTTTTCTCTTGTCTTTTTGTCTTCCTCATTTTTCATTTCCCTTTTTTTCCTCTCTGATAGCATCAGTTTCTCCTGGTAGACTAGTATACATCCTAGTACGGATGCTACTGAGAATTAGTTCTGTTTTTGTGAACTTCTTGGTCATAGTTCTTCGATGGTTTTCGAGTCTTGGAAATTCCTGTGGTGAAGAAAGCCTTATACCTGTTTTTGAAGAATAAGCTCTTTCTGCTCTGAAGCTTGGTGCAGTCTGTGTACAGTGGCTTGTTTCAATTGTATGTGCAAGCATGAATGCGTAATCAATGAGTTTCACATCACAGATACAGTGGAACGCCAGACAGGGAAATGAGACCTGTATAGCATGCCCGTAAAGGTTCAACAGTGCAGATGGGATGGATACCCACCTGCCCTTGTAAGAAAAACTTACATGTATAAATACAAGGGCATCTGGGGTTTGCAACCTGGAAGTGGGCTGTGCTTTACACAGTAAGGATGTCAGCAGCTGGAGACCTAGTTTCCCGAAGACAGTCAACAAATACATGAAGATGGAAGGTAGTCCCAGCTTCCCTGGCCTGCTCCTCTTAGGTACAGCATTGTTATAGCCCATACTTCCTTCTCAGCCCTTACCACTATGGCTATGAGTTTATTTCAGTTTTGTTCATCCTGTCTGACAAATCTTGTGCCAGCCTTCTCAAATAATGTTCTATGTGATAATGTTAGTATGAGGAAGTGTAATGAAATCTTCATTTCTATAGCATTGTGACCTGCCAAGGCTATGTGATCCTAAAACTGGAGTTTGTACTCAAAGTCATCTTGGGAGACTCTAAAATGTGCTGCAGACTAAGTTCTAACTTTTCTGTAGTTGATAATCATTCAATAGGAGCACTAAGAGGTTTTCCACCCAGGGCAGGGTTACACACATTGTTCAGGGCTGAGAAAGGCACTGGCTTGTTTTGATGCATCGCAGCTGCTGCTTCAGAATTTCTTTTCTGTAAACCTGATTGTAAGAAAGTAACAAAAATACATTGCCCCTTTTTGCTGCACCTAATGAAATGAGCACATCTCTTGTGCTTCGTGTTATAGGTTGATGAATTTATAGCCTTAAAAGCAAAAAGCTCTTGACACACCTTCATTAATGGAAAGCTTGAATCTACAGGTCTCTTGTGTACAAAAGATAAGCAGTGACTCCTTTACAAATCACCAACATGGATTCCCAATACTGCTTTCAAAGTAGGCGCTATTAGCTTAAACTGAAACAAATGAAATCATTTGCGCCCTTCTCTTCTGAATTCTTACTCAAGTACTCTAAGCCTATACTCTGTCTCTTCTATCCCTTCTGCAGTTCTAGATATCCTAAATTCTGAAGTTCTATAGCTGTGATGATATTATGAAACATTTTTACGAGTATGGTAGGTAATGAACTATCTAATTTCTCAGATTCTCAGAGATAAGCTTGCAAAAGTTGCAGGCATAGATAAATTCGTGTTGTGTTTTGAACAGCTTCTTTAGAGGAGATGAAACTCATGCCAGTAAGTCATGCTACAAACCCAAATTAATCCATCCTGTTCAAGTTCAGTTAGATATTTCTATCATGAAACTCAACTTTGTTTATATTGCAACAAAACCAACCCAACCAAACCAACAAAAAAGAAAACAAACAAACAAACAAAACCAAACAAAAAAACCCCCAAACCAAAAACCCACTCCCAACCAAAACCAACAAAGAGAAGCAAAACCACAATGAGAAACACAGCACTATTGTAGAGGACTAGATTCTTTTTTGTTGTTGGCAATAAGAATCATTAGTTTTTGTTTGAGGACTTTTGTTTCCTTTCAGAAGCTAATTTTGCAGTGCTCAGCAGTTTCTCCATCTGTTGGTTTCAGAAAGAGGTAAGAGTGCTTACAGTGCTCAAAAGTCAATAGAACAGTTGACAAAAATTAATTTGGAAGCAAATTTGTACTTGTCTGCTAAGCATCTTAGACCTGTTTATACTGCATAATGCACTCCGATTTAAGTCACCTTATTTTTGTAAAACTAGGTGTGCAGGCATACAAATATTTCTTTCAGAAACTGGCTTTTAGAGAAAAGTATTTTAAAAACCCACTATATTTTTAACCCGTCATTCCTGGATAGTGGCAACTTGTGAAGTGAAAAATGAACTGCAAGTTTCAGGTACGTTTTCTTGCAAACATTTTGTTAATAGGTGAACAAAATCCTTCATATATAAACCAGTATCTTCTGTTTTCCTGCAGCAAGTACTTTCTTTGATTGATGTACTTGGAAGCAATCCTTATCCTCGTTCATTTTAATTGAGAGTAATGAATTTAGAGCTTTTATATGCACAGATTGGCTCTGTTCCATTTCTAACTTTCCTCACCTTTTGCTAGGAGCACAGCCTGCTCAGGGGTGCATTGGAAGAGGTTCAGGACTTGGTGTAGCATTCCTGGAGAGGACAGTATTCCATGAGGAGTAACCATCTGTTTAGACAGGCTGATATTTCATAACAGCTAAGATTTTTGTAGACATATTCTCCCTTCCCACTACTACCACTGAGGAATCTCTAATCAGAAAATAAGCTGCTTCCCTTCTCTGATTTTCACAAGATAGATGGTAGTGTGTCCACAACTGTGTTTCAAGTTGTTTTGAATTCAGTGAGTGGGTTTGAAAGCACTGTTGTGTTGATGACATTTGGGGAAAGATTTACAGAAGAAAATTTTCTGATAGTGATGGTCTTTAAAGCTATTGGCATAAAATAACCTATTACACTGTGTTCTCTTATGGATGCAGAAACACTGAAATTGTTTGAGGTTAAAATGTATTTTAATTTCATGTTGCCTTATGCTCACACATTTCCTATTTGCTAGAACCTTAAAAAAGAAGAACACAATTTTCCTGTTCCTTTTCAATTTTGAATGAACTCTCAAATGAATAGCAAAACTTAAGTGTTTACCTCTCTCAGTTTCTATAGAACTTTTCAGTTTAATGTACACCTGCTATGGGAAAAGTCCCACTGACCATTTTCTGTTTGTATGTTGTGTGCCTGTTTGCATGCGGATAATATGAGGGATTTTTACCTATGGAGAATGTGAGGCAGCATAGGGATAAACTGGCAACACCATGCTTGTGAGGAGCTGCCAAGTTGTACCTGCTGTAGTAGACTCTGTGATTGGTAACAAAGGAATTATTCCTTTTTGGAATAGGTTATTAAATGTGAAGCAGGCAGTAAAGTTACTGACACCACTCAGAGCAACCTGTGTATTTGTTGTGATTTATCCCTGAAGCTTACTTTGCTGACCCATGGCTAACCTGCTATCCCCTAGGACTCCAAAGGCTTTTGGAAACAATGTGCCTTTGTGGCCAAGAAGGCCAATGGAATCCTGGTGTGCATTAAGAAAACTGTCCAACAGGCCTAGGGAACTTCTCATCCTGGTGAGACCACTCCTGGGATATTGCGTCAAGTTTTGGGCTCCCCAGTTCAAGAGAGACAGGAATTGACTACAAGGATGATTGTGGAACTTGAACATCTCTCCTATGAAGAATGAGAGAACTGGGGCTGTTTAGTCTTGAGAAGAGAAGGCTGGGAGGTGATCTCATCAACTTCTATAAATATCTGAGGGATGGTTGTCCAGAGGAAGGTGAAAGCCACTCTTTGGTTGGTGCTCAGTGATAGGAAAAGGAACAATAGATACAAACTGGAGCACAGGAAATTCCATCTCAACACAAGGAGACACTTTTTTATGGTGAGGGTGACAGAGTACTGGAACAGGCTGCCCAGAGAGATTGTGGAGTCATCTCCTTTGAAGGCTTTCAGCACCAGCCTTGATATGTCCTTTGCAACTTGCTCTAGATGCTGCTGCTTTGGCAGAGGGGTCAGATTCGGTCTCTGGAGGTCCCTTCCAACCCCTAACATTCTGTGATTCTGTGAAATGTGCAAAATGTAAGGGCATGACTAGTAGTTCTCTCAGCTTTAGAAACTGGATTTGTCACAGTGCATGATCTGAAAAGGGTGGGAGAAGATGAAGTGAGTTGCAGTGACTGTATCTTCTGCAGTGTCATGGACTTAGAGAAGATATACTGTGGCATGGAAGGTGCCTTCATGGCAAATGCCTCTGCTCAGTCCAATACAACAAGGGGTCTGTTTGGCTTTGGAAGATTATTGTGTTTGTCTCTAAGAGAAATGTATTGCCTATGTCTTATCTAACATATTTGGGAATGGTTATTTTGCTGTACATTGCATTTCTAGTGGAGATCTCCACTCTGTGTCACAGTAAGACCTGTGTCATACTGGGACCAAATAGGATCCAGCCTCACCTCTTAGAGCTGGATTAATGCTGCTGTGCTATCATTAGTAGCAACTTGTTTTGCCAGTAAAGGTATAAAAATTGACTCAGAAAATAGAGAAACAGCAGCTGTCTTGACTAAGAAGGTATTATCTTTACAGAGTCGCTTTTCTGACCATAACAGCACTTAAATGCTGGGTGTTGGAGTCCAACAGCTGTGATAAGGCTGAGTTGTTTGTTCAGTCCCAGAAACAGCATTGCCAAATGCCGTTTATCATCATCCTGTAATAACAACATAGTTCGTTTTGAGTCTTCATTAAATACTTTTGATACTATTATTACTGTTATTAATTTCGCATGTGGTTTCCTCATACATGGGACCACTCACACAGAAAGGTTGCTGGAATTACCTCTTTAAATTCCTAGACCGTGCAAAAGGCAGAAGGGAGTTTGCCTCCAGTATGTTCTCCACGCTGCTGGTTTTCATACTTAAATTCACAGCTAACGGTAGGGCTGATTGTCTCCTTTGCCTCCGTGGGGGAAGGGAGCGATGTTTTGTCGCTGAAGCACAATGCCTCCCACGCTTACTCTTGGGTTCCTGCCGCTTAAGCACACACCCCATGTTCCTGGCTCTGCCTTAAGGTACAATCTATCTCCGAATTAGTAGGAAAAAAGCCCTGAACTTGAGCGAAGTACAATCAAGCCTACTGGAAATTAGTTAAACACTTAGAAGGGTGTATTTAAAAGAAAACTTTCTGCAATCAACAAAGTACAGCTTTCATCATGTATTCCTGGTCAGAGAGTTCTTTTCCTCTTGATGGCCATTTAGCTTTTTCTGAGCAAGCTGTCTCATGTGAATTTCCCTCCTGTAAGTCGGTGCTTATTAGCTCTTCAGCCGTGCTTTTCTTTGATTTTGTTTACCCTGTTAAGGCTTATTGGCTTTTGTGCACAGCTGCCAGTCAGATAGTTGAAGTTCTGCAAATATATATATATATATGCAATGTTACATGCAATGTACAAATACATTCTTCAAAGGACATGTCAAAACAAGTTTCAACTCATTTTCAGCAATACCTAATTAGAGATACATAATTAATGAGTATGACATTTATCTTTCTCAACACAAAAGACCATACTTAAGAATGAAAGCATTTCCTACAGTACATCTAGTAGCTTGAGCAGAAGTCAAGAGAAATGATGATATCATTTAGGACATCCTACGTTTTGAGGAAATAGAGGAAATACTACTTGGCAAGTAATGTTTAGGCTGCTACTGCAGTTGCTTGCAACTGAGGAGTGTTAAATTTGGGTATCATTTAGAGGTTGGAAGGGACCTTCAGGGATTGAGTCTAACCTCCCTACCAAGGCAGGATCCCCTAGGGTAGTTTACACAGGAACACATCCAGGCAGGTTTTCAAAGTCCTCAGTGAAGGAGACTCCACAACCTCTCTGGGCAACCTGCTCCAGTGCTCTGTCACCCTCACTGTGAAGAAGTTTGTCCTCACAGTGAGGTGAAACCTTCTGTGTTCCAATTTGAAGCTGTTATTCCTTGTCTTATTCCTGTGGAGCACTGAAAAGAGATTTGCTCCATCCACTTTGACACCCACCCCTCAGGTATTTGTGCACATTGATCGCATTTCCTCTCAGTCTTCTCTTCTCCAGACCCAGGGGTCTACCTCTGTCTTCACAGGGAAGATGCTCAAGTCCCCCAGTCACCTTCTTGGCTCTCTGCTGGACTCTTTCCAGCCGGTCCCTGTCTCTCCTGAACTGAGGAGCCCAGTAAGAGTAAGTTACTGCTATCCAGTTACTGAAAATGAATGATAAATCTCCTGTAGAAAGGTTAGAAATGTCAGTAAGGTGAAGCCCCGTTTCTCAGAAAACAGTGAGGTAGTGCGTCTGTATCTGGTCTAGACCAAAACCACGGTGTTCTCTGTTTACTGAGTCCATTAACATTGGGTAAAGACAGCTGCAGCCTTTTTGTTGGTGTCAAATTGTATCTATTTCTATGTTCCTTTACCTACTTAGAGCAACATATCAATCAACTAGTGACCTAAGGCAATCTCCAACACTCTTTATCTGCTGTTTGCATAAAACAGTGGCCATACTGTACTGATATGCTTCACCTGCTCCAAGAAGTGAGTACTACTTGCCTGTCCTGGTATTTTTAAACTGCAAAGCCGTATGATTTGGGACACTAAAATCCTCAGAATTCTTCACAGTTTATTTCTGCTATACGATTTTGGCTTTCCTTCTCTGGGAAGTTGTAATTCAGATGCAGTCAGCCTTTTTCTTTACAACAGTATGTGATGGTTTGGGAGTTCCCCGCCCTCCACACTTTGTAAAATCACCCAGACTAGACTCGACTGGCTGGAAGTTAAGGAAGGAAGCTCTATTTACAGCTTAGCACAATGTACAAGCAGATACATACACAATATACAGGAATATTTACAGAAATATACCAGTTAAAGATAATACAGAAACACAGCACCTCTCCCAGAAATCAGAGACCTCAGGAGGGGCTTCCAACCTTCCACCTTCTCCCCACCACTATACCTTACCCCAAGGTTTGCTTTACATGCAAGGTGAGTTTTGAGGATTGGCCAGGGGTATTAGAAGGAAAGTGGTTAGTTAGGTTACTTGGCAGAGAGAAGGCCAGAAGCTAGACAGCCCAAGAGTGTCTGCAAGCTTGAGTGCCTTATCTTTGTTTTGAATACTTAAACATCTCAGCAAGCCTATGAGTGAATTAGACATCACCATTGTTTTTCTTTCACAGCCTAGAATATAATTTTCTCTATTAAAATATTCCCATTAGCTTCAAACCAACGCACAGTACCTGGTCTTTAATGTGTCAAATAAGAGATATTTTGTCATTTGCAAAAATGATTAGTATGTCTGTAAAAGCTTATATTTTCTATCTACTTGTAAGATGATATGCATACATTAAGAATAAAACATTGTGGGTTTTTATCTTATGAAACAGTAAGGGAAAGGTTAGGTTTAATAGTGTTTCAATTTAGTTTTGCTTAGGCTTTGAAACTGAATTTCAGTAAAGTGGATGGCAGGTGAGGAGAGAAGCAAGTTAGTATTTTTCACTGTTGTTGTCTAGGGGACACTCTCTCTGATTGGAAACAGTCTCGGTTTATGAGGCAAGGGATGTATCTTAACATTTTTCTTTACAGAAATCTTACTGTTTACTCCCTAGTACTACTCAACTGAATTATAAGAAAAGAAGCTGGAGAATATTGTCTGCATACCTTTAGTGCTAACAGTATGAAAGAGTGAGCTTTGAAGTTTCATACCTGCTTAATTTGAATTAGTTTATTGATAGCTTTTCATATCCAAACACAGTAGCTAATAAGCATATTACCTTCTTGAATATTGGAACAATAATATACCTCTTGGTAAGATTTAGTAACTTGTGTTAAATAAATTTGTGTCTTCCAAGTAATATGTAGCTTGGAATAATGGACATTTAAATCTAGGTATGTAAAAAATTATTCTGGGAGCAGGATCTTGAGGGTGGTTATTGCTGTGTAAGTGATGACAAGAACAAGTAAACAGTCACTAGAAAATGCCTCTGATCTGCAGGGTATGGCATGTATGCTGACAGTGTGTTTACACATGGTAGTACTCACTGAAGCAAAGAAGGAGCTTTTCCAGGTAGTACCTTGTCCTCTGTGTACTGCAGATGTTTGGACCTGAAGATGTTTAAACAGCATGCAAACTGGTCTGTTACACTGAAATATGAAAAGCCTTGACCATGTGTGAGGGCCCATTTGCAATCATGTTGAAAACATGCCCTTGCCTTGGAGAGGTGACCATCGGAGCAATTATAATAGGCAACAGAAAGAAAAACTCTTTCTGATTCGAAGCGTGACTTGGCACAATAGTCCACCTCCCCTGTTTTCTAAGGAGAAGGGTGTAGACTTTCTCTCTTCACTCTGATTTCTTCTCTGTAGCACAGGTTTTAGTGTCCTGTTTCTTCAGCTGCTTCTGCAAAACAGAGCCCAAAGCAAGAGTTGCAGCATGAAGGAATGTACATATGGCAATCTGTAAGGGCCTCTGCAAAAGGAAATCAAACAAAAATCTTCACCTTAATCTCTCAGGCTGACTCTATGAGTCATCAGGAAAACAACAGGCACAAATGCTTTTCCTCTCCTCATAACCTCTGCAAGTTGCTCTGGACTTGGTTTCAAGTTTTTAAAAGTTTCTTCTCATAATCTTTCCATACTGCAACACCTAATAGAAAACCACCCCCTAGTTTTCATTAAAAGTTACTATGAGAAAACAAAATTTCTCCATTTACTTTTAGCTGAGACACTATAGTGTGGTTTGGTTTATTGGTGTGGTTTGATTTCTTTGCATGTGCAGATTTCTCTACAAGGTGGCATTTTAGGTTTTGCTTAGTCCTTATCTAACATTCTTTTCAACTGTAGGTGGCTGCTCTTTCTTTTTGATTCTGGATGAAGGCTTAGTTAAATGCCTGTTTAAGAACTGATGAGTAATTTAAAGGATTTAGGGGAACATTCTCTGCTATTATATGCAAATACATGCTATGCATGGCTCCCTGTGTCATTAACCTGGCAGTCATTTCATGCATGACTCCCCATTTTATTAAGCTAGCAGTATGGAATATTTGACTTACTAAACTGCTGTGAACTACTTAGCGTGCTAATATAGGAATATAACTTCTAAGGTTCTTTAGAATAACTATCTTTGAAGCAAAGTCAGGAAAACAATTACATTATTTTGACAGCTGTGCTCAGTTCCTAAGGTATATTTTAGTAAGTGTCAGTGAACTGGCAGAGAGAAGTACCTGTGATTTGAATAAGCAGTACAAAGACTGGAAATGAAAGCTCTCAGATTAAGTGGAACCCTTCACAACTCTGCAGGCTTTGGAAGCCCAGGTCTATGGTGTGCATCTAAGTGTTCAGTGCACAGGGCTTGTGAGAGCTACCTCCAGTCATGTGCAGTTCTGAATCTAAAACTCTTCTCCAATATGTTGAAAACTCTGCTTATATCCAATTTCTTTTTCCCTCCCAGGCTTTTGTTACCATAGCAGCATTCAGTTGGCTGTGGGAGTTACTGGGGGTGATGGGAGAAGGAATGTGTAGTCGTTGACTTGGTTCAATGCCAAATGGAGTAGGAATTATATATGCAGGATGTTGGATTCTTCCTATAGTGTCCATTTCAGCTGGCATCTAATGTCATCCAGATAATTGCAAGCCACTCTGTCATCATTCAACCAGCTGCATAGAACAAAACAAAGAGAAATTTAGGATCAAAATGAAGGAATAGCAATTTAAAAGGCTTTTAAATGTTGTTTTCTCTCTTTCTCAATCAGTAATACTTAAAAACCTTTAATTTACCCCACCTCTTATCCCCTTTCAGAGACATACGCTCACATTTATATGACTTTTGAGTGCTTCTGGCTTGAACGACAATATGTGAGCGTCGAGCTGCCCAAGAAAATGTCACAAGCACAAGATGAGGTCAGATAACGACTTCCAAAACCAGAGCAGAGGGAATTATTCAGCATCCTCCAGTAGTTTGATTGCAGCTAAGACTGTGAATCAGCTCCACTTTTATACATCCTTTATGTTGAAGGTTCTCTAGTACAGTATGTGTGCTTTAGATTTGGAGCAAGTATCTGAATTGCAAATGCAGCATAATGCCGTATGTATGACATGGGTCATCAAAGACATTTACCTAGAAGGATGATGGCTGTGCAACTCTCCTCTGAAATGTGCCTGTGCTCTATAGTGCTTCCAGTTTTGGCACAAGCTGTGAATATGCCTGCAAGTGGGAGCTGTGTGGAAAGAGAGGCCATTACATGTGGAGCAGGGAGGGTATGAAAGCACTGCCAGGGCCGACTGGGGAAGTGGCATGTACGCAGCTGGTTTGGGCAGAGCTAGCTGCAGAGGGTGTCCCTGTGTGTCAGGAGAAAGCATGGATGACTCTGTTTATCAGGCCATGGTTATAGAAAATAAAGGCTGGGTAATGTGTCCTGTTCAACATATTGAGTGCCTTGCTAAGCAGAGACCATGATCGGTGAGGGACTGTGAAATCGACTTCTGAACAGGCTGCAACATGGAAGCATTTGCAGTTAACATTCGGTGGTGTTTCCAAGAGGCCAAGGGCAGGCTGGGAAGTGTTTAAAGTCCCTCCCACTTGATTTTGGTGAAAAAAGATCAAATTTTGGTAGGAAATTGTTTGCTTGTTTGCAGGGTTTCTCTTGTTGAAAATATTCTTTTTGTCAAACCTGGACTTTTCTCTCTTCTGGTCTGTTTTATTTTAAGTTGAATAATTAGGTCTCTGGTTTGTAAATCCTTTTCACTTTTCATGCAGTAGAGAGCCTGGGTGTTTTGGGTTTTTTATGGGGTCTGGTGTTGTGTTTTTTTTTTTTTTAATATTTTTGCTCTTGTCAACCAATCCTAGCTAATGAATTGGAAACATGAGATGCAGTGACCTCTGCGAGCTAGTTCTATGGGCAGCTGGGGTAAGGAAAAAAGGTTGTTTCTTTTTGTTGGATAGCTAGGGGCCTCATCATTGTAATTTCCTGCTCATTCCATTCCTTGTATGGAGAACCTTTAATCCATTTTATACTCTAGCAAGCACCAGAAGCAACTTCTTGTGTGTTGAGCACAAACACAGAGGTAGGTACTAAAACAGGTGGGCAGCCAGACTATTTGATATTTTTAGCTGGAGGTATATTTGATATTTGTGCTGCAGAGAACTAGTGATTCACAGATCATAGAATGGTAAGGATTGGAAGGGACCTCTGGAGATTATCTAGTCCAACACCTCTGCTAATGCAGGTACACCTAGACCAGGCTGCAGTTCCTGAGAACAGAGGTTAACTAGGTGTTTCTGGGTCATCTAGGCTCAAAGAGAAGTAAATTGGTGGCCCTGAGTTCTACAGGGTTACTATTTAACTTTTTATTGAAGTCAGTCTCTACACCCAGATACTGATTAGTCAAGAAACCTCACACTACCTGTGAGGCAGAAAAAGTCATCTGTTATAGCTCTATACTTATAAATGTTTCTGACCTGGAACATGTCCCTAACAGCTGCAGTTTACATTCAGGTTTTGTTGTTACAACTTTTATTTTTTTCCCTCTCTGTATAGCCTATCCAACATGAGGCACTAATGGCTACTGTGCTAACTAAGCATGAAACAGAGCAGGTTCAGTCAGAAGACTTCCAGTGGTGGGACTGCTAATTCATTGCGGTAGTCCATGCAAATAGTTCAATTTGACAAACTCAGATGTGTAAAGTTCTAGCTTGGTATCCTGCTGTTTCACCCATGCAGCTTGCTGGAAACATGCCAGCTACAAAGTGAGTTGCTAAGAATGTGGGAGTCGTTTGGCTGTTCTGCCAAGTGGGCTACCCTGGGTCTGGGGCTCCTGGACTTCCAGGCCTATAAGCTAAGGCAGGTGGACTGCCAAAGGTGTGACACAGCCCAACAGGTGGCCTGGGCTGGAGACACAGTCAGTTTCTTTTGGAGGGGATTTTGGAACTGATAAGCAGAGAAAAATTCATCTCAGAAGTAGCAAAATTCTTTTTAGAAATATTTGCCTTTCTTGCTCTGAAAGTAGATGACAGAAGGGCAGGAAATCAAACTGAAGGATGGAGAAAGGAAGCATTATATTTTTCAGTTAACATACACTTCATGTATATATTACTAATGTTAAAACTGGAGAAACATTTCTGAACAAAGCTGTGATGCTTACCTTCCTTTGGCTTCTGAACCTAAAATTCTGCACAAGGAGAGTAAGATGAAGCTAAAGGCTTTTCAGACACAAGAAAACTCTAAGTTTAGTTAAATGTGTGCTTTTAAAATGAGTTAATTAATCCAGAGGAGAAATTATGATGAACGTGTTTTTATAGTTTTAAGCCCTTATTTTACCAACTCACATCAAAGGGACTGGAATGGCAAGCCATGCAGTCTGAAACATGAAGTGTCTTCCTAGGAAGCCTCCCACTGGTTCAACGATTAGTCAGTATGCAGTGGCCAGCAATCACTATCAGCAAGCAGCTGTCACACCCTTTGGCTGAACTGGTGCTGTTTCTGTCTGTACAGTGCAGTGCACAGCTTGCTGTTTTATTCACTCCTCGCATTTGCTGGGTTTTGTGGATTGAATTATTCATACGGTGGCAATTGTCAAATGATCTAGGTCAGAGAAATTAATTTTCTTGCAGGACTCAACCTGATGTGGCAGCATGCTGTTATGTACCACACCAGAATTAGCAGCTGCTGCTTTTTAGAGAGGCAATGCTTTACCGATGCACTGCTAGAAAGCCTACTGCCAAGAAATGGCTCTGAATGTTTCAGAGGCACCTGTTTGCCTGGAGAAGTTGGTGACATTGGTTTGTAGATAGAAACCAAAATTGATAGCAAAACCAGAACCGCTTCAGTGAATGAGGAATTGTAGGCTGCCTTAATTCTGAGTTTTATAGTAGATTCTCCCTGTACTGGTAATTTTCCATTCTCCTCTTCTGTCTGTTACAGACCACCACTACTGGACCAAGGTTACAGCTACTTAAGCATGGATTCCTCTAGTCAAGTTACAGGTGTGGCTGGGCACAGCTGCAGTTTCCTCATAATGGCAGAATGCGCCATTACTTAGAGCCTACCCTTCACCTCAGTTTAGTAGTTTAGTGGTTGCCTTGTGAGTAGTCAGAGAAGCCTTGAGTGTGGGAATGCAGGTCATGTTACAGAGGAAGCCCTGCCTACTGTGCACAGCAAAATATGAGTGTCTACAGCCTTGCTTATCACTAGAGACATGAAAACGTTAATTCAAAACGTTATATCCCTTTAATTTCTCCAGAGCTGCTGCTGCTGCTTTCCTCCTCCTCCTCCCCTCTCTGCCAGCATATACTTTTTCAGGAGAAAAATTTCTAAAACTAAAGGCCAGATGAAAAGCAGATTTTTGCTCTCAAACCAGCAGACTATACTTTATGCATCAAAAGGAGGCTATGGGACTTGCCCGTGTTCAAAATCAAAGTCAGCTCCCATTCTTTGCAGGAAGAGTCACGCCCTCAGCTGTATAGGTTGTAGAGGCCCCCCAAAACAGTAGGGCCCGTAGATTCTTGCTAGTCTGACTACATCCACCTAAGGAGAAACCTATGGGAGAATCCTAGAGCAGGGCTGGATTTTTGCATTTGGGATCAAACAGAAGAGGATTTGTTCACCTAAACTGTGGTGTACGTAGCCTATCATTATTCCTGTAGTGGAAAGATCTCTGATACTAGATGGAGTCTTTCATCTGGGTGTGAAAGGTATAATGAAACTGTGTTGCTAGACACTGAAGGCAGACATAATTGGTTTATACAGTGAGAGTAATTAATCACTGGAACCAGAGGAGGTTAAGATTCTCTATTGCTTGTAATCAGAGTGGAATGTCTTTTTATACCTCATCCACAAGTAAGGGGCTTGAGATAGAAATTATTGTGTTGCATTTTTAGCATGTGCAGTGCTGGAAGCCCTCAACAACATGGTACCTATGGAACTAGGAACCTGCCAAGAAGTGCTGTTAATTTTTGCCCCTTTTCCTGCGCCTGCATTTGTTGCAAAAATGAAATGGGAGGGAAATCATAGTCTTTAACATCACAGAGGAGATCTTAGTCTGTTACAACCTACTAATATTTTTTTAAAGTTAATTTCATTATAGTTTAAAAATGAGATTATTTTTTTCCTTTCTCCAAGAAAACAAGCTTTTCCTCGTTTTCTGAACAAGCATCATCCATAATGGAATAAATAGAAACAAAGGAAATTTTGAAAACACCCTTCACAACACTAAAACAAATGTTGTGGTTTAGGTGCCGTTGCTTTGCTTTCCTTATGATCAGAAGAAAATAAAAGCAGCAGTTGTTTTTCCACCCATTTTGATAATAAACAGTAAAAACTAGCAATTCTATTTAAAATAGCTCTAAGTGGCACTACAGATCAGACCAGTGAAACATTGTTTGCCTTTCAGATTATGAACATGTGGAGAGTTTCTTGATTATCCCTTTTCCTAGTAATATCATATAATTAACTTAGCAACATTCTGAGTTTATTAATAAAGATTTGTGTGTTACTGAATTATACAAACAAGTTTCATTTTTCCAGGTCTGCATGAAGGAGAAGTGTTAGCAAAAATAAATATTCTAATCACTTTTATCAAAACAAATTGCTACCAATGTCTTTACTATTCTGCGTGTGAGAGCTACTTGTAGCATTCATTAATCTAACAGTTTATGATTTTGATTTCCAGATGGAATGATTAGCATTTCTAAGCTTTTTATATTTGAACTGCAAAAATAAGCCTTTTTCAGGGGTCACTGGAGGCAAATAATTTAAGTCTAATACTTTGCTCAGTTAAACATGGTGGTTCTCAAATAACTCATTCAACATCTTCATTTTGATGCCTGTGTTTTGGCTGTTATTTAAAATTTGTCATATGAAATGGTGGAGTCAACTGCTATTATCCCACATATTTACAAAGGTCATTTCCACAGTTTTAAGCTTTTCTTTCGTCTTCTTGCATCTCTTTCTGATCAAGAGAACCACATCCCACAATTCTGAAACTGAGAGGTAATCTTGAAAGGACTATATTGGATTTTTTTTTAAAGGATGTAAAACAAGTGTTTGAAATCTAATGCTAAAATCTCTTTGAATAGCATTGGAGATTTATAATAGTGATTAGACATCCTTAAATAAATTCCAAAGCAATATCCTTGGGGAAAATTTTCTTTTTCATGGCATTGTGTGTAAATCGATAACCAACATACTGTGACTGATGGCAAAATGGAATTACTTTGTTTTTATCAGCTGCAAGATTAGAGAGAAATGGATGAAGCTAACTATCTTTTGTATTTGAATGACAAGTATTAAAAAAATCTACTGTGGACCTCCTGGTGTACCTTGTAGAAAGTTAGACTTACCTTAGTTCCTTCTAACCTAACTTGCATGTTAGACTAGCCTAAGTCTTGCATGTGTCTGACGGAGGCAATGGTGAAACCGTTTTAAGGTATCTTGCTCTGTAAAACTCAAGAGGGTCTTTCCAAAGTCTTTTCAAATTGAAAGACTTGGTATAACCAGTTCAATTTGAAAACACAAAATCTTCTAGCCTTCTACTTGCAATAATGATTGATTATTGTTTTATTATTATTTCCTAGTTTTAAATTCTCATCCTTATTCTACTAAGTTAAGAAACTGTGTAGTGATTCTGACCGCATTCCTATTGCCATGTCAGTTGTCTAACAAAAGAAATTCCTTCCTTATCTCAAACAATTACATTGAAAAGGGAGTTGTACGCAAAACCTTCTTGAGATACCAGCTAGTTGCTGTTCTGCCATGAGAGATTTATTTCCCTGGGATGCAGTGTGATGCAGTTTAATCTGAAAGTAAGTCCTTTAAACTAAGTGGCATGTTACTACATGAAATCTGAGTCTGACACACACTAAACTGTTGCACGCTGACTAGTGATGTGAACACTGGTTGAACAAGCCTGGTAAATTCCAGAGACTGGTGTTTTGGCAACCTAAACGGTGCTTTTTGATTGTGGCTGTGGGCAACAGCCTGAGCAGTGATGACAAATCAACCCAGGCAAAATACTCAGTGATGTTGCTCATGCAGAGGTAATGCAAACCTTTCCCCTTTCAGGAGACAACAATAAAGTTAGCAAAGTTGCAGCACAGCTAAATTGCTACATCAAGACACTGTTGAAAACAATAAAACTTTTTATTTTCCCCGTACAAAAGAGTTAGCTCTCTGAGGTCGTAAAAAGCTGTGAAAATTCTGCAACCTATGGATGCTCTGTAGTTTCCAAAGGAAGGATGGTGACTTGATAGCGAAAGAGAGGGACTGACAGGGACCAGTCTGCTGTTGCGGGCTTTATATAATATTTTGAGCATCTCTGCCTTTCTTTTTGCATTTTTAAAAGCGTATCCAACTCTCATTTTTTTTTACAGAAATCTCCTCAGAATTTAGTGCGTCTCAGAAAAGCGCTTTAAGTCTTTGCTAGGTTGATAAATAGGTGACAATAGCTGAAAGCTTTTGAATGTGGTCTGAGTGGTGCTGGACTCGGAAAGAAGAAACTTAATAAAAGAAAATGATGAGCTGATAATTTACAAGCTTGATTACTCCCTCCTATGTATCAATAATTAGTGACTGCCTGTCGGTGGACCTACAGGCAGTTTTGTCAACATTCAATTTCTATAGCAAAGAGGAGACTATGGCCCCAGGTCTTCGTAATTCCTTTGTTGTGTGTAATAGTTAAATAGACTGATCTAGAGAGGATTCTTTTTCTTTGTCCTTTTACATCTTTAGAAGAGCATGGCAGAAATAATTGCTTTGTTCAAATGAGGAAAATCCTGTATCAGTGTTAGCACCATAAATCCAGCACAACTTAATTGGTTTAAGTGGGGTCTGTATGTGAAAAACAGACAAAGCTCAGAATCCATCCCAGCATGCCAAAGGCTTACAATTGCAAAGCTATCCCACAGCCACTGGTAGCTGATCAGTTCACATTTTGCTTTGCATAAGTTACCTGGACCTGAACAAAGCCTTCCACACTGTCCCACACCACATCTTTGTCTCCAAGCTGGTGAAACATGGGTTTGATGGGTGGACCACTAGATGGATGAAGAACTGACTTGATGACTGCACCCAAAGAATGACTGTCAATGGGTCCATGTCCCACTAGAGGCCAGTGACAAGCAGAGTCCCTCAGGGATCAGTCCTGGGACCAGTTTTGTTCAACATCTTTGTCAGTGCCATGGACAGAGGCATTGAGCTCAACTTCAGCAAGTTTATTGATGACACCAAGCTGTATGGTGCAACTGACAGGCCAGAGGGAAGGGATCCATCCAGAGGTTCCCGGACAGGCTGGAGAGGTGGGCCCAAGCCAACCTCATGAAGTTCAGCAAGACCAAGTCTTGCTTGGGTCTGCATCTGTGTCGAGGCAATCCCAAGCACCAATACAGGCTGTGCAGTAACTGGCTTGAGAGCAACCCTGAGGAAAGGGACTTGGGGATGTTGGTGGATGAGAAGCTCAACATGTGTGCACTTGCAGCCCAGAAAGCCAACCAGAGCCTGGACTACATCAGGAGAAGTGTGACCAGCAGAGAAAGGGAGGTGATTCTCAACTCGCTACTCTGCTCTGGTGAGACCCCACCTGGAGTACTGCATCCAGTTCTGGAGCCAAGAGGGATGTGGAGATGCTGGAGCGTGTCCAGAGAAGGGCCATGAGGATGCTCAGAGGGCTGGAACTCCTCATCTATGAGGAAAGACTGAAAGAGTTGGGGCTATTCAGTCTGGAGAAGAGGAGGCTCCCAGGTGACCTTATTGTGGCTTTCCGGTATCTGAAGGGAGCCTACAAAAAAGGTGGTGGGGGGGACTTTTTAGACTCTTAGGAAGTGACAGAACTAAATGGAATGTAGCAAAGCCGGAGGTGGGGAGATTCAACCTGAACATGAGGAGGAAGTTCTTCACCATGAGAGTGGTGAGAGCCTGAAATGGATTGCTTAGGGAGGTGGATGAGGCCCCATCTCTGGAGGGTTGGAACTAGATGATCCTTGTGGTCTCTTCCAACCCTGACTGATCCTGTGATTCTATTTATTTTTTTCCTGTGCTTTCCATTGCAGACTTGAAGTTTTCCTCAGAGTTTGCGTGCTTTGCCAACATTGAATCTTCACATCAGCCCAAAGGTGGAGCTAGGATAAAGTGTAGATTTTCTTACATTCAGCTGGAACTGTTGCTGTTCAGCATTAAACTAAAAACTACTCTTGTGAGAAAAGAAGCAGCAATTTTGTATGGCCTATATGAAGAACTCCATTCAAGGTTTTACAGGTATGAAAAAAGTACCTTTTGAGAGGAAACTTTGTAAACAGAGCCAATGGTGTCTTCCTTCATGTTTCATTTGAAAATATTTTAGGTGTTAAAGCAGGAAGGTTTTAAGAGCTGGGTCACCCACATTGGAAGTTTTATAAGAAAGTTAATGTCATTCTACATGCAAAGAGGGGAAGAGCTAATCAAATTATTTGTGTTTTAAAGTGCATAATTGTATGCATTGTGTTCTAAGCATTCCTTCACAATGTTTTCACTAAGTGATATTGGTGTGTTTTGGGTTTTTTTTTTTTTTTTGTTGTTTTTTTTTTTAAGAAAACCTGGTACATCATTTAGTTTCTCAGATATTTGAATTTAATGAGGGAAATTTTAACAACTTCTTTTCGAATGCTTCAAAGTTTAGGGACTTCTTTTTTTTTATTTTTATTTTTTTTTTTTATTGTGGGACTCTAAAAAAAACCAAACCCAAAAAGCAAACAGGAAAAGTCTAATTGAATTAATAGAAAAGTCTTGAGTAACCTGTTCTAGTGGGAGGTATCCCTGCCTATGGCAGGGGGTTGGAACTAGATGATCTTTGAGGTCCCTTCCTACCTTACCATTCTATGATTCTATGAAAAACTGTTAATGTTATTTCAGATAGCTCTAATGGGAATAGAGGCTCTGAAGAACTATCTCTGAATTCTCAGATTCTGCAAAATTAGCATTCTAAATTAAAAATGATTAAGAGCACATCCTTCTGGCACTGCAGATGAGCTTTAAATACAAAACATTTGTTTGTGTTTATCTGTATATGTTCATAATTATTCTTAAAAATCATAAGACAGAGAATTATTTTTTCCCTTGAAAAATGTTGATAACAGAATTTAAAAATAAAAAACAATGCATAAATTTTGCAAGACCAAAGGGAAAAGAATTTTTTCTCCAGTGTGTGGATATATATATAATTTGGTTGTCTGGTTCTACTACAAGCAAAATCATTAAGTTAGGAGACAGCAAGGTAAAAAATACATCTTTAATAAATGCAGTTATTAATTTTGTGGAGTTCAAATGAGTATGAGAATTGAATACAGAGTTTGATACCTCTATGTATGTACAGTTGTAGCTAATTTGCAGAATAAAGTTCTTAAAATTAGTTTTCTGATAAATGAAGAGTAATTTTGTGGTAAAATGGCAGCTACTTTGAGTTTTTGTTATTCATGTAAGAAAAAAAAGTTCGATTTTTTTTTTTTTTGTTCAGATGCTTTATTAAAAACACCTGTGTTAATAATACTGGGGTTGCAGTGTTCAGCTGTTGACTTCTGGAAAATACTTTTTGTCTTTACAGTCTTTAAGTTTCTGTTATATTCTGTTGTGATTCTAAAACCTTAGGTCCATACCTCTAAAATCGTTGTCCTCTTGTCAATACTTGCCATAAATGCACAAAAGAACTAGAGTTGATGGGAAGTCACTTGGTAATCATGAGAAATCCTAACAAGTACAGAATAACATCACCTAAGAGAGGTGATAGATGTGAAAGTGAAAAGTGAGAGTGGCTTAAGCACCTCTTCAAGTCAGTGGACAATTTAACACTTAGAAGTTATTTCTGTGCTAGAGGAAGACCAGAAGAAATTACTCATAATGGCAAAAGGAAATATGTATGGTAAATGTTTGCAAAATTAGAGGGATAATGCTGCAGTCTTAAAAAGTTATGGTTTGAATGGGAGACTTGTCTTTCTGAACAGGCTGGCTATGGCCAGAAGTTTCAATTCAACTGGCATTTGCATGGTCTTATTGGAGAACAAGTTTCTTTCCACCATTGTTTTTTGTGATGCATATTTCCTTTTTGAAATTACTCCTGAACAATTATCAAGTAAATCAAGTCTTCCATTCTACCTTGCTTTAGTTTTGAGCACCCCAGATGCTTGCACACGCACATGTATGTGAAACCTTAGAGCAGTGAGGGTTTGTAAATTGAAGATGTAATTACCTGAGAGTAAGTAAGCAATTTTCTACGTAATTCTAGTTTCTGTAGTAAGATGTTTGGTGACTGGTGAAAGTTACAGACATGGGAACAAGCATGCTGTAACATAATTCAAATATGGAGTGGGAGCTGTCAGATCAGAATAAGCTGTTTTAGACTAGAGTTCTCTGAACTCAAGTAATAGCAATAAATGACTTGAAAACATCTGTTCATGTAAACAGTGCTCTTCTGTAGACACTGTGGGACATAAACATTGGTACAAAGTTTTTCTAGAGACATATTCCTCAACATAATTCCTTTCTTATGTGATATCAAATGGTTGCATTTCATTTGATCAAGCTTTTACTCACTTATTCATCTGTTAGCGAATGGATGAGCTGGTAAATGTTTCTTTGAGTTTGGATCTAGTTGATGTATTTTAATTTTTGTTTTTTAAATATGTGTATGGAAAGTATACATGATCAGATTTTTAAAAAATCAAATGTCAGAATTGCCTTCTTCCAAAGCAGACAAATAGCAAAGCCTATTGAAACTACTCACCATTTTGAGATTGTCGTGGTCAGACCTGCAGTAGAAACAGAAATAAAATAGCAGCTACTTTGGTGATGACCTGCATCGTTTACAAGGCTTTCATGAGATCTCCTGTCAACTCCTGTTAACCAGAAGTCATTGTTCCCATTGGAAACACTGACAACTAGAAGCCTTTGGTTGCACTGGGCCTCATTACTTATGTTTTGTTACCTTGTGATAATACCGTAATAGGTCGTTACTGTTCTTGTTATAGAGGAAAGGATTTAGTTAGGTGATGCATAGTGGCTGTTTCTGTTGAAAATGTTTGCACCTTGAAGCTGCAATGCCTCATCACATCATTAAAGTACAGTTCTAGGGAGAGAAAAACCATATTTACTAGAAACAATCAGGATGGAATGACATCTGTGTGTTTGTGAGGCAGTCTTTAATATGTTAATGGCAACATGAAAAATGAGTGATTGCTGGCTCAGTTGATGGCAGAGAGAGGGACTCTGTCCAGCATGGACTGTGCTATTTTTGTGAGGGGCATGAATTTTCATTACTGTTGTTGCAGGATTCACACAAATGTGTGAAAAAGGCTGAGGCGACAATGGTGACTTCAAGTTTGTTTATATCCATCTCAGCATTTAACAACACTTAAATGTGTGCTTAATCCCTCTCTAGTTTTAAAATCATAGTTTAAAGAACTCTCTCATAAAAGTGTCTGAGCCTCCACACCATAGAAACTCTTTAGAAAAGAGGCTTTTAATAGAAACGCTGCCATAAGATTTATTATAGCGGTTCTGAAATTGCAGTGTTATAATAAGGGTTAAAGCTCAATCGTTCACTTTCCAGCACCAATAACTTTCTCATTGGAATCTGAAAATAAACCCCAATGAATAAAATGACACCAAAGACTGAAGTTGTTTTCTTGAGACAGCTAGCCATTTTGTACAGAAGCTATTCTGAAGTCTTATACTGTAGTTCTGCTGAAAAATTGCTCTGGCTTGCCAAATATCTTAATGACTTTTCTCTCAGCAGTTGGTAATGGTGAAATGTTATTCTAGTAACCATAATGTCTCTCATAAAACAATTGCATACAATATGTACTCTACTTCTATTTTAGTGAGCGCTTCCATCAGGCTTGTACCGCCAGTAGCCATTTAACATTTCGTAGCAAACTGCTTACCAGTCCTTCAACTGTAATATTGCAGCAACAGTGAAGAAATGCGTGATTAAAAGCATTCACAGAGCGCGGAGCACTTAGTACTACCCTATCTTGCAAGATAAACAAGCCTTCACATATGTAGGCGCTCATCATATAAATGACAGTTCTATGTGGTCATTTAATTTTACGATCTCAATTCTCGCATATATTGCTAACATAAATATAGCGTTCTCCTGCAGGGAGGTCTGCTGGGTGTTATAAAATCAATAAGACCTCAATGGGTTCAAATGGACATCTTTTATAATTATTGCTATAAAATTTCTTGACAATGCATTTTGTCGTCCAATGGGTAAAGAAAATGATTTTCTGAAGGAATGGGTTTTGACGGAGAGAGCAACAGAGCTTGGGCGTTTGTTGCTGCGTTGGAGCATCTTTAAATTACCCTCGTTACTCTTTACCTTTTGGGCAGAAGCCAATATCCTGGAAGAACTTTTTCCAATGAGAGTCTAGCCGGTGCGCGGCTGTGTTTTCAGTTGTTTGTTGGTGTGGCGAGACAATGCAGGCTATCTAGGGGGAAAAGATTAATTTGCTGTTTAATGCAATTAAATTCTATTTGCCGAGCAATTCTTTTTTACATACCCTTGAAAAGACTAGGGAATCTGAAAGAGGATGAGGGCAATAAATGTATTCCCAGAAGTGGACTTAGGAGAAGGAATAGACTCGTCTGTGCTGGAATTCAGGACAGTATTATTGGCTGCAGATCATTAGGAGAGGCCCTGTTACATCTTTCTTACATTCCTGAAAAGTGTTTCTCTTTGACCTGTATCTGAAAAGGAATTTTTATCCCATTTATGAGCATTTCCATAATAAAAAGTCTATTAAGTTCCTTTTTGAAAGCTGAATAGCAGAATTTCTTTCTGTGTTTGAGCTGCTTCTGGAACCTCGGCTTAGCCTGCAGAGTGCCCGAGTTGCAGGGCGGCACTATGTGCTTGCCCTGGGGAACCACCAACAGAATGCAGTGAACGTGATCTGCCTACTTTAGGTCAGGAGCTGAAGTTTAGGAGGCTGAGTGCTGGTGTCAGTTTGGAGGTGGAGACACTGAGAAGTGATTCAGCTGTTTCATACCTTGATTTACTGAATGGTTAATTCTGTAAAATTTCTGGCAGTTTTGAACTAGCAGAATAGTGTGGGTTTAACTGATATTACAGCGATTGATGCCAGTTTATGATCTGGCTCCTCTTGTCTGTCTTGGAATGGACAGGGAAAGCCTACGAAATATAGGAGTTCTATGCCTCACTCCCTTCGATTTACTTCTATAACAAATGTCTCTCACAGCAACAACAATTTCTTAAAGCTATGTGTGTATTCTTACCTAATTTGACTTGCCCAGTGTCAATACGAGTATGATTCTGATATCTAAACTGTCTTGCAAGTCGTACAGTATCACATACATAGTAGCAGGAGAATATAAAGCTAAATCTATATTGGAGCAGGAAGTGCAAGAGTAATATGCATTTACCCCAGGAATTAATTGAGTGGTTACTACATAATTATAGTAATGAGGTTGTAGATTTGCAGTTGATAAATAACTGCACAGTAACCTTTGACAGATTTAGGTAGCAAATAAGTTAACTTGTTGCCCCTACTGCATTCATGAGAAAAACGTCTAGACAAAACCAAAGCTAATAGTGTATTTATCAATGTATATGTATTTGGATGACAGCAGCTCATATTTTCTGACTTTTTTTTCCTATGCAGTTCTAAAACCATTACTTTGATTGTTTTGTCTTACCTGAAATGAGAGCCAAATGTCTTCAAGTACATTTGCCTTTGAAGTAATTAAAGTATCTACTGACCATATCTAATAAGCAAACATGTTCCGCATGAAAATGAACAATGATAAGGGAAAAAACTGTTTTGCAAGGAAGTAGTAAGGGATTGGAGGGGAGGTGAGGAAATTTTAGTTGTGGTTTCTTAACTGGTACCTAATCATTTATTCTGAGCCACCTCACACATTAATGTGTGTTAGCTGCTATAGCTTGGAGATATTTGTTAAGAAGGTTGTCAGACTTCTGGATAAAAAGTGTCAAAGCTATCTTATTCCATTTGTGTTCCAGAAAGAAATAATTTACAGGGATTCCAAGCACTTTGGGAAGTTTCTTGCTGTATAAAAGGATCTTTATGCCTCTCACAAGTATTACCAGTTCTGTCATATTCTTGCCTGGGTGAGTGGGCAAAATAGGGGTGGGCAAGTTTGTAATTCCTGAGCAGATAAAAAAAAACCCAAACAAACAAAAAAAGAATTAGATAAGAAATAGGAAACTCAGCCCCAGAGATAGATGAGAAAATGTGAATAGTTTAAGCAAAATCTAAATCGATTATTTCAGATAAGATGCATTATCCTGCTCTAGAAAATTGTGCGCTACAGGTATACAGATAAAAGCTTTCAAATGGTTAATGCTGAGATCAGTACACCTAGGTTCAGGCTTGAAGTTATTTAAGTTGATTTTGTTGTAAGGCAACAGCTTTGCTTGTGCTTCTCGGTAAGGGCATTGTTTGTTGTGCACAGCATCCAGGACAGGGGTTCTCAAGCCCAGTTTTCTTGTGTAACATAAGCTGCAAGTAGCAGCTTCTGGCAATGAGCACATATGCAGCATGTATTCAACTCTACCAGACCATGCTCACCTGCCCTTGCTGCTCTGCCCAGGGGAGCTGCATGCCCTCTTGATACCCGTCCCCCCCTGTGAGATTGACTGGTCTAAGCTTAGAAAGGTGTTTGGCCACTTCTGAATATAGAATCACTTGGATTGGAAGGGACCTCTTAAAGTCATCTAGTCCTACAGTGACCAGGGACATCCACAACTAGATTAGGTTGCCCAAAGCACCGTTGAGCCTCACCTTGAATATCTCCAGGGTTGGAGATATTGGTAAATAGCTTGTGTCCAGTTGTAATATCCATGAGCATTTGCACAGGTATTCACAGTAGATCCTATCTGTAGGAAATAGTGTGTGTTGAATGTTTATAGAATCACAGAGTTAACCAGGTTGGAAAAGACCTCTAGGATCATTGAGTCCAAGCTATCGCCTAACCTTTCTAATTAACTAAACCATGGCAATAAGTGCCTCATCCAGCCTCCTCTTAAACACCTCCAGGGATGGTGACTCCACTACCTCTTCAGGCAGCCCATTCTAACAGATGATCACTCTTTCCATGAAGAACTTCTTCCTATTGTCCAGCCTAAATCTGCCCTGGTGGAGTTTGAGACTATTTCTGAGAAGTCAGTAATATAATTAAGCTACTTTTTTTTACTATTCAAGTATGAGTGTTCTCCAGCAATTGTCTGCACCAAAAAAACATAAGTGTAAAATTAAGTTAAATAACAGCCAAAGCAGTAGGTCAGTTTTCAGACCACATGGTACTTCTACATAATGTTCTCTGTTAAAAAAAACAAAAACAAAAAAAAAAAAAACAAACAAAAAAACCAAAAAACAAAACCAAAAACAAAACCACAAAGAGAGGGAGAGATAGTTGTGGAAATGCCTGTATAAACAAGCTTAATTTAAATTATGCAAAAATATGCAACTTATTTTCTCTATGCAGAGTAAATATACATTAGATGCTGCAACAGTTTCCATAACAAACCATTTACACTTTTCAGGCAGTGCTGACACTGCTTGGTAGGAAAACGGAAAATGCTGTGAAGACAGAAGTCGACTCCAGGGAAACAAAATATGTTCTCCATGGACTTCACAGTCATTTTAGCTATCTTTTCCTTTTCCAGTGAAGATAATTCTGCAGTAGTGACTTCTATCAGTCTCAGCTATGGATATCTGATTTCAGGTGTTCGAGGCCCCAAATCTGGGGGCCTTGGTTGCACGGACTGTTAATATTCTGGGAACTGTTCGTTGTTCAGTGAAACTTCCCAAAGTATTGCTTGTCTACATTCCCATTGTCAAACTTGATTTAATATATACTAAGTACTGCTGTTTGCCGGCTTAATCCTGGCTTTGGTGTTCCCAGGTCTTCAACTTGTCAGCGTTCAGCCCTCTCTTGCATCTTTACAATTATTTCCAGCTGCTGCAGTGCATATGTATGGCAACTCTCATGGTCTGCAGTGTGGAAAGAAAATCGAGTCAGACATTCCATAGGGCTATACAGCATCAACCTGTAGTTGTATGTCATTCTAGGAGTTTATTGAGTTTAAGTGCAAGTAGTAACAGAGGAGGTTTGGAGGGCTAAATGATTCTTCAGGTGTAGAAAATGCACATCACTGATCTGAAGTCACTGGACAGATTCCAGTGGATTTTGATGGGATCAGCCTGGGCCCACAGGACATTATGATGATTTTCTGCATCTATACTTCGTTTCAAATGACCTTTTGGGTCTCTGGGGATGTAAAATATTCCCAAAATATTAAAATACCCCATCAGAGGAAAATTATCAATTTCTATTTACATCTCAGGGGACATAGTTGGATTTAATGCAATTTATTAAAGAATTGATAGTAATAAAGAGGAAGGGATTCTCCCAAAACATATTAAAAAAAAAAAAACCAAAAAACAACCAAAAAACTAGACACACACACAAAAACCCACCAAAAAACCAACCCCAAACCAAAATTTCTAGTACAATGACAATAATTTTTGTCTCAACTTTTTTTGTATGCAAGGAGAATGATTTGCCTCTACAATGAGTCCATCTTCAAGTCTCAGTTAAATCCATACAAGCAAATGCCACAGCAAAAGGTGCCCATACAGGTTTCACAGGACTCCTGTCCGTGTTTTTTCTCACTTCAGTGCCTCTTATTTTTTTAATGTATCTTAAGCATGCCTAAGCTTATGTGAAAGACTTCTACAGTACAACTTGCAGTAATCGTACTGAAACCAATGGCCCATATTCTGCCACTGGTTCTTAAATGGAACTTCTAGAGTCAACAACACAGCATGATTCAGGGAAGTTACAAGTGATTCAAATCAGTATGCCATCAGAACTGGATCTCAGAGTTTAAATGAAACTTAAGCTTCACTGGCAGCAAAACTAAATAAATTTTAATTAACATATATTGAGAACATGTGAGACATATATCTCTGCGTTTCTTTCCAAAAAACCTTTTTTGTCAGGATGGAGATAAACTATCTTGCTGCCAGGACAACCTTTATATCCATTATGCATCACAACTGCTTTTTTTCCTATCCCAGCAGAAGAACGAGATGCTTTACAGTGTGCAGCTTACCAAGTCATAATTGAGCTCCATTCACCAGTGGTGCTACCTGTATGCATGAATAGGAAGCAGGAGTGGGTTGGGCTTTTTTGAGAAGGAAGTCAGTATTTTGAAGGAGATGGGCAGTACCTGGACTGTGAGATAGCACTGGAGACAGGTTGTCTAATGTGCCAGGGAAGTGAAAAAGTAATGAAGAAGCAAGTGAAACTAACAACTGCCCTATCTTACCAGAACTAAAGAAAAAGAAGGGGGGAAAAAAAAAAAAGGCATTCTATTTCTTCTTTGCTTAGTTTTAAGGCCGTATATGAAATATGTGCTAGAGGCTTGCTGTAAACCCTGAGATATGTCACCATTTATGATGGGGAATGGAGACAGATTGGATGATGTGATTGAGTGCTGTACTGCACACAGTTGTGCATGCATGTGATTGTGATGGGGCTCTCCTGGCATATATTATTGTAACCATGCAGAAAACAACAGAGTTTTTTCAGCAGAAAGCTCCTCTCCCTTGCCAGGAAAATGATGCAGGGCAACAAAAATGCTGGGAAAAGACACGCTGTGCATGCAAGGATGCCAGCTGATGAGGTGGGATGCAATGTGTGTGATAAGGAACAGGTGGTCAACGACAGTTCAAGCTGCATAAAAATGGTACTCATTTGTAATGTGTAGAAAATGCTGCTTTCTCATTGCTTTTAGGCTACTTTAATAGACCTTATTCTTGGGGGATCCTGTAAGCAGTTTCCTGTGCTCGTACTATGAAGAAGAGGTGTAATTTAGCTGCAAATGCTCACCGAGGAGTTCTCCTGTGGTAGGAGAACTCTCTACTGGGTATTATCAAGCCAAATGTGGGTCTACGCTTCTGGTATTCTCTTAAAGCTCTGTAGAGACAATGTAACAATGATGTGAGAAGAAAGGAGATCCCTGTCTAGCACACTGCGCATATCATTTGTTGAAATGGGGCCAGCCAAGGATGTTTTATTCCAGGAGCAATGAGCATGGGCATGTGAGAGTAAGTCATGCTGTAATTTCAGTGTCCCAGCTGTCCTCCCGCAGCTGCCAGAGATTTATTCTTCTGCTGTGGCAAATGTGAGGTAGCCTGAAGCTCTAAGCTGCCTTAGATAAACCATGTACTAAGAGAATGTCACAGCTTTTTCCCATGATATACTTAAGGAAGCTTGCATGTTACCTGCAGTGTGGCACCAGCTCAAACCTACACTGAAAATCCTACAGAAGGGGAAAATTCCCTCACAACCCTTTCCCACTTTCCGCAACAAATAGAGATTGAGGGCTAAGGAGTTCTACCCTGCATCTATCCCTGCCCTGGCATAGTTACATGCTTTCAGGTGTTTCAGAT
>VWYK01072670.1:0-17024 GCA_013399775.1 Semnornis frantzii | reverse complement strand
CCTCTCCAGCCTGTCTTCTGCAATGTGTGGTACAGAGGAGTGAGGTGGATCCCTCCTTCCCCTTGAGGCTCCAAATCACAGAATCCCAGCATGGTGGGGCCTCAGAGAGCATCTGTCTAACCCCTCTGCTAAAGCAGGGTCACCTAGAGCAGATTGTCCACAATCACAATGTCTAGGTGGATTTTGAAAGACTCCAGAGTAGGAGACTCCACAACCTCTCTGGGCGCCTTGCTCCAAGGCTTCAACAGCTGAATCAAAGTGAAGAAGTTTCTCCTTAATTTCAAGTGAAACTTACTGTTTTGCAGTTTATAGTGATTTCCCCTTGTCCTATCACTGAGCAGCACTGAAAAGAGGCAAATTTGTAGGAATTAGAAGGGAAAAAAAAAAAAAAAGTGAGTTCCTAGTTGTTTGCTACTGGAAATCACACACCTTAGGCCTCCTCCCCAGGTTCACCATTGCCACTCTTCAAGGGATTTCCTACTTGAAAGCTTATCTGTGTTTTGATTGCTGTCTGAGGGACCACATTAAAATTTTAAAATAAATAGAGGATTAGAATCTTGCAGCAGTCCATGTTTAATTCAGCCTGTGATTTTATCACAGTCACGTGCAATATGTTTCCACTCTATATAGCACAGACAATACTGTAATAATAGTTTTTTTCTTTAATGGGAGGTTAGCATCCTTTCAAACAGACTTTTGGTCTCTCCATATGCAAAATAAGACTAATTTGCTAACGTGGAAAAGATTTTTTTTTCATTACAAAATATGCTTTTCAGTAAGTCTAATTACAACAACAAAAATATCATCAAAAAATCACCAGAATAATTTCTTTGAGATTTTCTTGAAATTCACCAGAAAAATGTGGATGACATTGTCAAGGGTCAGGGCTGAGCTGGGAACTGGTTGAGTGACAGATGCTATGAACCCTCTGCCTTCTCAAAGGGGAGAGAAAGGGAATAAAGGAGAGAGACTGATGGGTTGGGAAAGAAACTAAACCAGCTGGGATGGAAAGAACAATAAAATAGAGACAAAGATACACAAATCAACATGGAGCCATGCCTGTGATGGCAATGATGTCACCATTGCCCTGGCTTGGGCACCTTGGCTGTGGTTTGGGCACCTTGGCCCTGGCTAAGGGCAGGCTCTGGGGAAGTCCCAGGGTTGACTCAGCACCAAATGGGAAGTGGATTCTGGAACTAGATTCAGGAACACATGGATCATGATCAAAGGCAGAAGGGACAGAACATTCTTTGGACACTTGCCATTAGAGGCTTGACCCTGCTACCATTCAGCTTTCTCCTGAAGATGATATCCATGGAATGGAGTCCACTTCTCCCCACAGGTGCCACCTTTTAGTGTACCCCAAAGTGGCACACAAGACTTGGAAGTGACTCTGATCTGCACCCCAGCCCTTGGCAGTAACTTTGACCATCATCATTCTCTATGCTAGAAGCAGCCTCTGGCTGTGCAAACGTGTCTTGAACTTCAGAAAGAGCCTCACTGAACAGAGGCCGAGCTGAGAAGTCAAATCACAAACAGAACAGAATCAGTTCTGCTCTAGCTCAAACCAAGATAGACATGAATTCTTAATCAATCCTGATCATATATCCTCTACATTGCTTCTCAAGGACATAAATGAGGACACTGAAAAATATTGGCTTAATATGTTATAGGAAAATCCATAATTACTGTATGCAAGTAGTATTATTCAGTCAATGACAGGAGTGGTGAGTAATACTTTTGTTCTTCTGGTGGTTGAACAGCCACCACCACTGTGGTCTACTGAAGGAGACATGACAGCGTGTTGGGGAAAACACTTCCCACTAGTCACAGTCAAACTAATGACACAGGTGGTTATAAAGACAATCAAAGAGAACATTTCAGGGAATATTCTATCCTGTATTCAAGAATATTAAAGTTAAGATGAAAATGAAGACAACTGGGTTGCAGCCTTCTCTGGGAAAAGCTGCTTTAACAGGAAAGTTGAAGTAGATGATCTCGAGAGGTCCCTTCCAATCCCCACCATTCCATAATTCTGTGAATGTAACAGAGGTGAAAGGATAGAGCCCAAGGACAGATGAGGCTCATAGAAGCACAACCACAGTATTTCTCCTTCTTTTTCTTCTATCAGAGTTGAAGCTGCCTTCTTTCCTTAGCACACAAATTCAGGTCAGACCACCCTGCCTTCGCTCTCCCTCTGATCACGATCAGAAGTTTCCACTTCCATCAGTCAGTCTTCTCCTACTTTTCCATCCCCTCCAGGGGAGAAAGTTTTCCAGTTTCAGTGACCTCCTTAACTCTCTTGGATACAGATCATTCCCCCAAAATTGTGACAGCAAAACTGCTCTGCGCATTCCAGACTTCCTTTGTAGGCTGATTTTTTAAACCAAGGCCTAGAAGGCAGGAATCATGGAGTATGTAACCCTCATTTGTGTTGAACAGAACATTTAGCAAGATCAAGAATGACCACAAATGGGATAGAGGGCAAGATGTGAAGGTACAAAGAGTCTTTGAGTGCCTCATCTATGCCAAAACCCAGGCTTAGGTTAAGCAGAGGTTTCCTCTCCTCTAGAGTCCTTCTGGGTGGCCATGAGTGGCCGTGGGTGTTGCTGCTCCTCTTTGGCCCAGCCTTATTTCAGATGACTCTATTGACTTTGCTTCAGTGCTTGGGCTGTAATTAATTCCAACATCTTTACCTTTTGCTGACTCTTCTCATTTTATCAGAAATACATGTCACTAATCGATATCTGTTATTCTCTTAAATTCATTATTTCTTAATTGCTGACAGGGTGCTTGCTGTGTACCACTGTGGAGCAGGAGTCTAAATAATGCTCATGTGGCACTGCTGGAGGTGAAGTTTCTCACCTCTACTCTATTAACCTTTGGGATGGATGGTTTGGTGGGAACCATAACACAGTGACTATAGTTTTGAAAATCACATCACTGTGTGTTACAAATACAAGTAGAACTGACTTGCTGCCAGAAGCTGTTGATTTTCTGGGAGTATTTCTACCTAAAATATTCTTGAATTTACACCCTCAAGGGTTTAAACAAAGAAGATAATTAAACAGATCCTTCAAAGCAGAGACCTACTGGTGTGATGGAAAATGGTGGTTAAGCACATTCTTTTATTTGAAAACTGTAACTTTGCATACAGTTCTTTTATCTTTCCTCACCCATCTTCTATGCTTATGAAATGACTGTGTGCTAATAACAGCGAATTGAATTTTGAACTTAAAATGAGAAATCTTTGGGCTCAGGATGCAGATTCTGACCTATGCTAGCATAATCCAAAATTGTCTTCTGATGCTGAAAAAAACCTCATATGGCAGGTTCGAAATGAAAGCACCACAGTTTGTTAAAGCTCTGCTCGTCCTGATGCCATCGAGCAGGAAAGGCAATGGGACCATACTGGTTGTCCATAGAGACCACCAATGGTATAGGTACACACTACACAGCCCCCTCTTCTACACACAATCATAGATTGCAGGACATCTTCAACTACAGAAGGTTGCTTAAAGCCCCAGACAAGCTGTCCTGGAAAGGTTTCAGGTATGGGGCATCTACCACCTCTCTGGGAAACCTGTTCCAGTGTTCCACCACCTTCATACTAAAGAACTTCTTCCTAATGTTCAATCTCTTGCACCCTTTTTTTGGGTTTTAAATATTGCAGAGTTTAAAATATGCATCTGTTTTTCTGCAGGACTCTTAGGATCCCAGCACATTCACTGATTAATAGCAGAGAGGAAAGAATGAGAAAATGGAGGGAGAAAAGCATAATTCTGTGCAGAATCATGTGAAAATAAAGTCAGCTTTAGTCATCAGCTGCAGGAAATGAAGCCTTGACTGCCTTCTTTCAAGGTATAATTATTTATATTTTCAAATAGTACCTTTAAATTACTTGCAAATATTTATTGAGAGTAACTGCATAATATTCCAATGCTCTTTCATCACATTCTCAATTATGGAAAAATAAAATCCATTCATTATCGGGGAGCTAGTGGGCTTTGCATCCTCGAAGCAGCAAATATCCTCCCACACACTACAGGTATGACACAGAATGACATCATACTTTGAGATCCTCGTAACTGTTTAGGCAGAATATTGCACAAAGAAAGCCAGGTAAAATTGCAGGGATGTTTGTAATGCTCAAGATCTGAGCAGTCTTGTTAACAGGCGGGCAAATAAACAAGGATTTTAAATCTTTGATTCTTGTTCCTCTAATTATGTAAGGCATTTCAAACCTGAAAGCTTCTTTTAGAGGTTAGGAGAATGTTTGCACTTCATTGAGTCTGTTTAGATGAACTTCAGCAGAGCTAAGGAACAAAGTGAAATCTTAGCTTCCCTGGTGTCAATTGGCATCTCCCCTGGTGAACCAAAGCTCCAGCACACAGCCCACCAGTCCTGTGTGAAATGCATCTCTGCACAACAGAGTCCACAAAAGAGCCCTCTAAAGAAGTTTTAGTATAGCTTACTACCCTAACTTCATGTGGAGTCAGTGGGAATCTTCTTGGTGCCTTCATTGACACGAGATTGTACCCACTCAGCAAGAAAAAACAGTGCCATAAAAGATCATGTCTCACCTTTTCTTGGCCTCCTTGTGTTCAGGACCTGTCTGAGAAACAAAAACAGTGATAAAAGCTGCAGGAACTCAAATTTGGTCAAATTCCATTATACCCACATGCATGATATAAATAGTGCTGGAACTGTGGATTAAAGAAAAGTGTGATACTTGGAAAGGTTCCTAACCGTGACTGGTATGTAACAGGGAATCATAGAATTGTTTTGGTTGGAAGAGACCTTTCAGATCAAATCCAGCTATTAATCCATCATTGCAAGGTCACCACTAAACCATGTTCCTCAGCACCACCACATCTACATGGCTTTTCTCTCCCTCCAGGGATGGAGATCCCATCACTTCCCTGCACAACCTGCTCCAGGTCTCGACAGCCCTTTCAGGGAAGAAACGCTTTCTAATGTTCAACCTGAACCTCCCATGGTGGAATCTGAGACCATTTCCTCTTGTTCTGTTGCTTGTTACTTGGGAGAAGAGACCAGCCCTGACCAGGGTTGGTCTCTCTGCAACCCCTTTCAGGGAGCTGTAGAGGGCAGGGTCTTCTTTCAGCCTCCTTTCCCCCAGGCTGAACAACCCCAGTTCCCTCAGCTGCTCCTCACAGGAATTGTGGTCTAGAACCTTCACTAGTTTTGTTGCTCTTCTTTGGACAGCATTCTCAATGCCCTTCTTGTAGTGAGTGGCCCAAAACTGAACCCAGTACTCAAGGTGTGGCCTCACTAGTGACAACTACAGGGGGAAAATGACTGTCCTAGTCCTGCTGGCCACACTATTGCTGATATAGGGCGGGATGATGTTAGCTTTAAACCTATTTTTCCCTTAGCTTTTGCCCTCATGAGCCTTGGCAGAACCTAATACAAGGCCAGGAATCTACTTTTGGTGCCAGATTTCCACTATATGGGAGGGGGGAAAGGATTGAGTTGGACATTAAATCATTAACAAAGAATTACACAAAAAGAGTGAGAGAAAATGGGCAAGAATATGAGAGATGCAAGTTTGCTAGAGTTTGAAGTAGCTATCTTTGAAGATTTTTATGTTCCACTCATCTTTCATACTGCAGCCCACTGGGAATCTGTGCATGATAGTTCAGAGCTCCATCTTCACAGAAGATGAAAGGCAAAGCCATTCTGTGGTGAGAGCCAGTTTCTGAGAAGTGCATCCAACCCCACAAAACTGCAATTTAATTACAGTACACAACGTTACTGGGTAAGGGGCAGCACAGTGCTCTATGAGGTAGAACGAGCAATAAGTCCTGAAGGTAGTCAGAGATCACACAACTTTGCAACATTGGTGGTGTCAGCTGAAAAAAAAAGAGTTACTGGGGATTAATTGGGAGAGTGTGTGGTTAGAAATTTAAGAGGTACATCCTAGAGATCATCAATAAAGGTTAAAAAAAAAAAAAGGCATTTTAAATTAGCTTTTTAATTGATCAGGAAAAGTTCTGATAAAAGATATGAAAGGCTTTGAGGAGTTGAAGTCTGTAAGCACATTTTGAACCTTTGAAAGTCTTGGTCTTCTTCATAACTGAAGAGGTATGCAAAATCTCACTCAAAACCTGACTCACCTTGGTTATAGTTCACATTAAGTCAGTGACTCAGGAAAAGGAAATGTTAATTCATTCAACAGGCACTGAGACTGGAAGTGTTTTTCTTTCTTTTTTGTAAATATTATGAAATAAGAATGAAGCAGAAGTTTTAGTGTTACTTTTCTTGCTGACAGACCTGTACATTAAGAGGTACAAAGAATAATGGGCATTTAATATGCAGAAATACCTATATGAGTGCTTAAGAACAGGAAATTTCCCTAATTTCACCTTAGCAGCATTAGAAACATAGACTCATAGAATGGTAAGATTGGAGGGGACCTCAAGAATCATCCAGTTCCAACCCCCTGCCATAGGCAGGGACACCTCCCACTAGTACAGGTCACTAGTACAGGTCACTCAAGGCCTTGTCCAGCCTGGCCTTGAACACCTCCAGGGAGGGAGTGGCCACAACCTCCCTGGGCAACCTGTTCCAGTGCCTCACCACCCTCACTGGAAAGAACTTCCTCCTGACATCTAGTCTAAATCTTCCCTCTGCCAGTTTAAACCCACTGTCCCTTGTGCTGTCATTGCAACACCTTGTAAATAGTCCCTCCCCAGCCTTCCTGTAGGCCCCCTTCAGATACTGGAAGGCTACTATAAGGTCTCCTCGAATCGCTTAGGCTGCAAAAGACCTTTAAGACCATGCAGTGCAACCATTCTCTAACTCTACCAAGGCTGGTGCTAAGCCATGTGCCTCAGCCCCACACCTATATTACTGAACACAGAATCAATGAGGCTTTTTCTCTTTGCTTTTGTCTCCTTCCTGTTTCCTTGAAGCCTCATTCCAAAATGTGGGCAACTTTTGGGTGTATAAGATGTTATGATGTGACCCTGGTGTGCTGCATGGTGAAAGATGCGTGGGCAGTGATGTGGCGNTAACTGAAAAACTGGGAAATATTTTGCCCCAGAATTGTATTATTCACTTTTTCTCCTGTTATTCCTATCAATGAAGCTTGTGATGGATCCCAATAAATGTCCTTCTAGCCATGTCATGGATTCACAGATTGCATTGGGTTGGAAGGGACCCTCAAAGGTCATCTTGTCCAACCCTGCTGCAGTAAGCAGGGACACCTCCAACTAGATTAGGCTGCCCAGGGCCACAACCTGTCTGATCTTGAAGTTCTCCAGGAACAGGGCCTCAACCACATCCCTGGGCAACTCCTTCTGGTATTTTCCCATTCTAGTTGTAAATAACTTCTTTTTTATGTCCAGTCTAAATCTACTGTGCTCCAGTTGCAAACCACTGCCCTCATCCTATTGCTACAAGCCCTTCCAAACAGTTCTTCCCCAGCCTTCCTGTAGGTCCCCTTCAGATACTGAAATGTAGCTCTAAGGCCTCCCCAGAGCCTTCTCTTCTCCAGACTGAGCAGACCCAGTTCTTTCAGCCTGTCTTCACAGGAGGTGCTCCAGCCCTCTGATCACCTTTGTGACCCTCCTTTGAACCTTCAGTAGTTCCATGCATTTCTTTTGTTGGAGGTTGCAGAACTGGACACGGTACTCTAGGTGAGGTCTTACCAGAGCAGAGTGGCAGAATCTGGGACGGTTTTGAGTGACTCTGGAGATGGAGACTCCACCACTTTTCTGGACAGCCTGTTCCAGTGCTCTAACACCCTTAAAATAAACATGTTCCTCCTGATATTTAGATGGAACTTCATATGTTCAAGTTTGTTCCCATTACCTCTTGTCCTGTCACTGAGTACTACTGAACAAAGACTGCTTGTATCCACACTATTGAGATGGAATGATAAATCACAATATGTATTCTTCATTCCCTGGATCAGACTCTGTCACCTTTTCTGCCACTCACAGCACTTTCAAACATCATTAATCATGTCATGATAGAATTTCACTGCATATGTCCTGTTATGCTCATGGTTATTTCTCTAGGTTTGTTACATTTATCTTCTCATAGGTCAAATTATAAAAGGAGATGAAGGAGCAAGCATTGGGGATGCCTCTTCTAAAAGGTTTCTCTTATCTCCACATGTTCTCCCATCACATTTTTCTACCTGGGAGAAGAGGAGATAATTATAATCACAGGATGGGAAAACAACTCTACTTCTTAACTGCCACCCTGGGGAGCATTTAAGCACTACTTAGCCACAGGTTAAGCATCACTGGCTCTACTGTAAAGTTAAAGTTCAGCTTGCTTTTAATAAGTAGGGGTCTGCTCTCATGGAAGGACTTTGAGGGCAATCATCTCTTCAGGGACTTCACTTAGTAAGACTGTTTGTTACCTGAACTGCCTGCAAAAACTTGTTCAGCAGTTGAGCTGCTGAAGAGTTCAATAATTTAAAAATGGAAAAGATGTACCAAATTATCTAGGTAATTTCCTGAATATGGGTTTAACTTCATTTGCTGTGTCTGAAGCAAAGCAGTGCCCAACACTTCCCTTGGGACCCATCCTAATGAATCTCACTGGAGAGAATTTTCCCTTATATTCAACCTAATTTTTCCCTGTCTTAATTTAATCCCATTACTTCTGCTTATGCTCCCTCTTGCTAGACTAAATAATTCAGTGTCAGTAATTAGGTACAATTATAGATGCATCAATTAATGTTCATTGGGGTGGCTACAATGCTGTGGGAGGCTCCATAAGACCTGGTTGAATTTGTAGAGTTTCAAGAACACAGATGGGGAGATTCATTCATCTGGTCCCTTCCAGTCTTTCTTCCCATTCCCACCTTTGCTCTATATATAGCTAAAGTTGTTGGACAGAGCAATGGAGATATTCTTAAAAGATTTTCATTGCTCTGGTGACACTGAACTCCTCTGTCACACAATTCCCAACCCACTAAGTCCCATTTAGGTCAATATTTAACAAGATCTATCACCAAAGCATGTCTGGATATAACAACACAGACATACAAAATTATCACTAGCTATGAGAATCAAAGAATGGATTGGGTTGGAAGGGACCTTAAAGATCCTCTAGTTCCAACCCCCCTGCCATGGGCAGAGACACTTTTCACTAGATCAGGTTGCTGGCCTGGAACACCTCTAGGGTTCGCACAACTTCCCTGGGCAACCCGTTCCAGTGTCTCACCACTCTCACTGTAAAGAATTTCTTCCTAATATCCAGTTCAAATCTCCCCTCCTCCAGCTACAAGCCACTGCCCCTTGTCCTGCCACTGCAAGCCCTTGTAAGAAGTCCCTCCCCAGCTTTCTTGTAGATATTCAGATATTGGAAGGCTGCTATAAGGTCTCCCCGAAGTCTTCTCTTCTTGAGGCTGAACAAACCAAACTCCTGCAGCCTGTCTTCACATGGGAGGCAGCTCCCTGCTCATCTCCATGGCCCTTCTCTGGGGATTGGAGTTTTAGAACTGCTAAAGTATTAGAAATAATGAAATATTACAAATACTTTAGCTGGCATTAACTGGACTGATGTGTTAAAAAGAGAGCAGTAGTGCAAGTCCGGCTCACATCATTGAACCATAAACTGCTTTGGTGCATTTTGACTCTCTTGAGATCAAATGTGATGCTGATTTCTCTGTTTAAGGCTTGTTATTTCCTTCATTAAATGACAACACACTGCTTCTTGTCTCTTCTAACAGTTACTCTAGTAGGATATATTTTGTAACTGCTGAACACTCAGCTGGAAAAGATTGACTGTAGTAGATTTCATAAATATATGTGATGCATAGATGTTCTAAGAACCTATTTTGCATGCTTGCCCAACTCCTTTTCCTTTCAGTTTTTTAAGAGAGCTTCCACCTATTATATTGATTTGCAATTCTTCTGATCTCTTGCCCACAAGGATAATAACAAAAAAATCTTAACCTACAGTTTCCTGCAGTTTAGTTTGATAGATCCCACGGTGAGATCAGTGGATGAGCCATGTGCAGCTGGTGGAGGCAGAGAGAATTCATAACGTCATAGAATCACAGAATGGTTTGAATTGGAAGGGACCTCTAAAGGTCATCCAGTCCAAACCTTCCTGCTGTCAGCAGGGACATCTGCAACTAGGGCAGATTGCTTAGAGACCCATCCAACCTGACCTGGAATGGTTTCAGGAATGGGGCATCTACTGCTTCTCCAGACAATCTGAGCTACTATCTCACCACCATCAGTGTAAAACATTTCTTTCTTCCATCTAGTCTAAATCTCCCCTCTTTTATTTTAAATCCATCACCCCTTGTCCCATCTCAACAGTCCTGCTTAGAGGTCTGTCCTCAGCTTTCTCCTCAGCCCCTTTAAGTACTGAAAGACCATAAGAAGTTCTCCCTAAAGCCTTCTCTTCCAGGCTGAACAACACCAACCCTTTTAGCCCTGTCCTCACAACAGAGGGGTTCCAGCCCTTTGATCATTGTTGAGGCCTTCTCTGGACCTGATCCAACAAGTTCAAGCCCTTGTGCCGTGATCAGTCAGCAACTCGACATCCTTTCTAGATGTGAAGTATCCTTCCCAGTGTAACATCAGAGCTGAAAGAAGTGGTAGTACCCAGTTAGACAATGACAGCACTCACTAGTGACTTCCCTGGTTCCATAGCCACAAACCCACCACCATCATCCCCTCACAGCCAGGCACTGCCTTCACATTGGACAGCCCTTAAGAGGTAACAAGTCTCATATTCCTACTCATTTTGGACAGCATGAAATCATTTGCTGAAATTTTACTCAGGATACCAGTTCATTTCGGTGGGAGTGCTGCAGGAGAAGCATTGAATAGGATTGTCCTCAAAACTACAGAATCTGCAGTTATTTTCTAGCATCGTCCCTGGGTAAAAAAACCTCTAAGATCATCAAGTCCACCCTTCAACACCACCATGCCCACTAAACCATGTCACAAAGTGAAATGTCTACATGTTTTTTGAACACCTTCAGGAATGAGGACTCTGCCACTTCCCTGAGAATCCTGTTCCAATGTCTGACCATCCTTTCAGTACAGAAGCTCCTCCTAATATCCATGGTTTGAGGTATATCAGACACAGGTGTTAAAGCCCATCCTTATTCCAGCTGATGACCCTTGATCTTCCTGGAGAATCAGAGAGCAGTTTTATCTCTTCCCTTGAGCTATATTGTACTTTCAGTTTAGCAGTATAACCAATTCAGTAATACTATTATTCCATATAAATTGGCTTATTAGCCTTTTGAAAAGCCTGAAGACCTGTGTTTGCTTTTGTTGGTATTTCAGCAGAAATGCACATGAACTTATTTCAATGCATTTTACATCTAAAAAAAAAAAGTAATTAAAAAACCCCCCAGAAATAGCATGAGTGAAAAAATGTGAAACAACAATCAAGAGGAGAAGGGCTTCTCCAGATGGAAAGAAACAAAGCCCAGGGTGATTTTGCTAAAGATGTTCTTATGTATCTCATTCGGTGTACTGTCACCAAGATAAGGCCAAGGACAATTTCCTCCCTGGGGTCATTAAGCACATTCTCCTCCCGCTCTGGGCCCCTAGTGAGGCCACATCTGGCGTGTTGTGTCCAGTCCGGGACTCCCCAGTTCAAGAGGGACAAGGAATTACTGGGGAGAGCCCACTGGAGGCTACAAAAACTGATGGGACTGGAGCATCTCTGTGAAGAGCAAAGGTTGAGAGAGCTGGAGCCGTTTAGCCTGGAGGAGAGAGGCTGAGAGGGGATCTTCTCAATGCTCAGCAAGAGCTGAAGGGTCAAGAGAATGGGGCTGGGCTCTCTTCAGTGATGCCCAGTGATAGGACAAGGTGCAATGGGTACAAACTAGAACCCTGAAGGTTTCACTTGAACTTAATGAAAAATGTTTTTACTTTGAGGGTGCTGGAGTCCTGGCCCTGGCTACCCAAAGAGATTGTGGAGTCTCCTTTTCTGGAGAGATTCCAAACCCACATGGACATTGTGATCATAGCCAAGCTGCTGTGGGTGCCTCTGCTTTAGCTGGGGGACTGGACTAGACGATCTCCAGAGATCCCTTCCAAGCCCTAACATTCTGGGATTGTGTGATAACGACAGTCTCCCTGTCCTTAGAGGAGAAGTGACAAGGTGCTTAAACTTAATGCATTTTAAAATAATTAATCATGTATTACATCTGGCTGAGTTCAAGAAACTCTAAATTGCTTTTTATCTTTTATCAGTGGAAGTGTTAATTTCAGTTTTGAGAAGAGACAAATCCAGGACAGTGGATGGATTTACTGGGGTTTTGCTGACATTTGAATAAATTAAAAATATATTCTGAACACTTGGACAAATCCATCACAAAGTGTCCAAAAATGAAAACAGCCAGAGAAGACTTTTGGGCTTGGTCCTTCAGTCAAGAATCATAGAAATATTTCATTGGAAAATACTTTTAAAATTATGAAGTCCAACCATTATCTAACTCTGTCAAGGCTGGTGTTAAACCATGACCTTCAGCAGCACATCTGTCTCTATTAAATACCTTCAGGGATGTGGATTCAAACACCTGGGCAGTCTGTTCCAGTGTTTGAGAACCCTTTCAGGAAAAAAGTTCCTTCTAATATTCAACCTAAACCTCCCCTGGTGCAACTTGAGGCTATTTTCTCTTGTCTTGCCTCTTGTTACTTGGGAGTAGAGATGACACTCACCTCACTCCATCCTGCTTTCAGAGAGCTGTACAGAGCAATAAGGTCTCCCCTCAGTCTCCTTTTCTCTGTGCTGAACACCCCTAGTTTCTTCAGTCACTCCTGCAAAGACCCGTTCACCAGACCTTTCATCAGTTTTGTTGGCCTTCTTTTGGGCACATTCCAGCTCCTAATGACTTAGCCAAAACACTCCTTATTCACATCTAAGGTCAATACCTTTCCCTGTAAACCAGCCACATTACAATTCCTCTGTTTAGCAGCTTGAATGTCTCTTGAGCATCAGTGCAAGTGGTTTGTCCATGGGCAGGGTTGAAAGTTTGTACAGCTCCATATTATGTCTACTCAGACCCCCAAGCCCCGGCAAGAAGAGGGTGATTGGTTTTAAACCACCTCTACCCTTCCGGCATACATGTTTCTTCACTTTAATTTGCTCTGTATCAAACTCTTGCTCTCCTCTGATTTCAGCTGTGTCTTAGAAACCTGTTGTGTATCATGTTTGGGGAAGATTAGCCCACTTGCCAGAATTCAGAATAAAAACAGAAGGTTTTTCTGTTCCCTAAGCCCAAACCAATGTTTGTAACTCAGAGAAATAATCAGGTAAGTAGTTTGTGAGCTAATTTCCGCCCCAGCATGTTAATATGTACTTCTGTTTTTTTCCAATCTCCTTTTATGCCTCGCCTGAAGTCCTAATTGATGACAATTCATTGCAATTATGAATAAAATAGAATTCATTTTTCATCTCACGCATAGCTGGCATTGATGCCTCTCTGCCATAATACACTGTTGAGGCTGAGTTTAATATGATTTAATGAAGACACTTTCAGGGATGGAAAGAACATTTTGGAAATATGCTAGACACCCTTAAACAGATTTCTATCCTATGTCAGAACAGCTGTGTTAGGAAGAAAACCCATGGGCAGCCTCTTCCTTTGGGCCACTTCAAGGACATGACCTCCTCTTGCTCCCACCACGTGAAGCACCAGGGGTGGCATAGCCCCTCCACGGGGCCTTGGCCGTGTATCCTGTCGTGGGTTTAAAGAGCCGACAGAGTGAAGCTCTCAAACGAATTGGAGAAAAGAAACAGAATTATTTTTGAAGAGAGTTACCATCCGAAGTTACAAAGCAGATACAGAATCCTGAATTTTCCCCCAACCCAAAACTAAATCTATCATCCCCAGTGCTCCAATCCTCACCCCCCCCCCCCCATCCCCCTCNGGTCTAAGCACAGCCTCTGAAGGCTGTAACCAGGCCTATCCTTACATGTTTGTCCTGATAACGCAGCTCCTGCCCGGCAGAACGCTGGAGGGGGAGGAAAAGAGAACAAGCTGGCCTTGCTGTGAGCTTGCTGTGAAAAGATAGCAGAATTGTGGGATTGAATAACAATCTTCAAGTCCCAAGAGGACTTTCTTAACCCTATAGTTCCCAACCTGGGACATATCCTCAGTGTCATTTGAAATGGGACTGCTTTGGTCTTTCTGTTGGTTTAAAAAAATCTCATTCTAAAAAAAAATAAACTAGCAGTTGCTATTGAGAATAAGAGATTTGTCTCCCCACACATTAAGATCTCAAGACAGGAGAGATTTAAGCACTGAAAAAAATCAGTGAAGACTATTTACAGGCTGAAAATTCACCACATTCTACAACAGAAAATAGAGCAATGAAAATCCTAGATTTGAATGTATATGGACAATCTATTAGTTATAGATTATATTATAATTATAGATTATATTATAATCTATATAATATAGATTATATTTTATTATCATGCAAATCCTTAGAATGATGTGTGAACGTGACAATGACATGATTCACCATCTCTGGAGGTGTTCAAAAGAGTCAGAGACGTGGAACTGAGGCACATGGTTTAGCACCAGACTTGATAGTTAGAGAATGGTTGGACTCAATGATCTTAAAGGTCTTTTCCAACTGAAATGATTCTGTCACTCTATGACAGAACACAGGCAGTCAAGGCAGGCTGTCTTGAGCTGCACTGCTATTTACACAAATAAAACTGCAACATAAACCTATGCATCACATTAAACTTGGCTTCCTTTTGGGTAGCAGATCATAAAAGTAAAGATTTACCAATATACAGTAAGATATATCTCACTGCAGTGGTTATGGATTTAGACATTAGGATCACTGGGTAATCAAAAGGAAGATCAGTGTCTAAAGAGCATTAAAATGTCTGTATGATATTAAGAATGGCAGGGGGAAAGCAGATAAAGGCTCAAGAAACTGGTGGAGCTTTGTTCCCACTATAACTACAGCTTCAATATTTGCTTGAAGGGAATGAGGATACCTTGAAGTATGGATATTAAATCACTTTTTTTGACCAGTAAACTAGACTATCAAAAACTGGTTCTTTTTCAGCTGTAACAAATGACTAGCTTCATGCTAGGATACTGGCCAAAGGAGAACATTCACATTGCTTTGAGAACATTTTACAGGCAGTGTAGGACAGAATCAAGAGTTCAGACTTAGAGTAATTAAATATGTGCTTTTTATCCCTAGTGATAACAAAAAGGTGGGAGAATGCAAGAGGAATACCTGCCCGGTCCTGAAATGGACATGCCTGCTTATGACAGATCTCCCCCATTTAGGTATTGATCAGCATCGATAGCAAAGTAAAAATACTGCACCCCAAAGAGGAAAAAACATTCGTATACATCTTTGTCCTACCTTGTACCAGCTTCTTTAGAGCATAATGTTTTCCCTGATAATGACTTTTTAAGTAGCTGTGGTAATACCTAACCCATCCTTCCTCACAAGCATATTCTATTCCCATACCTTCCTTGCAAAATCTCTCTTGTATCAAAACAAGCACTGAAAGAAATAACAGTGAGGCTCCCAATAGTTTCTTTGGAGCATACATGGGGTTTTTTGGTACTTCATTGATTGCAACAGGGTTTTGTATGGGCACAGGAGCGCAATTTGATTCTGAACCCCCTCAGATTAATAGGAATAGTAATTATGTGATAATTATTACAGTCTGTGACTATATGAAGTTGTTGTCTTACCTAGGATGTGGATTCATTTTATTACCTACTTCACAGGCTCCAGTTACCAGAGAAAGAATAAATCCTATTCTGGAGAAATAATCACAGAGTTTAACCTTTCTTAAGTGTACAAAATGGATTTATTTACAATCCAGTTATTCCATTTCTTCTATCTTTAGAGATTTCATTTCTCGGCTGTGCCCATCACCTAGCAGCAGTAGATAAGGGGTCCCTTTGACAGTGCTTGTGTCATGGAGAAGGACCAAGCTCTGTGATAGCAGCACTAAGTAATTCCACTGTAAAGGGATGCTGCTCATCTGCCAGCAGCTTGGTGAGAGCAACAATCAAACCCCAGGAATGCCTACAATGTAAATCACTTCTATTTTGGAAATGTGGGTTGTTCTTTGTTTTTTTTCTCATTCTCTGTACATAATTATAAAAGCTCATTATGGAAATGAAAAATTAACACACACTTAATTATGTGCTTTTTTCAAATTAAGCTATGCACCATCAGGGACAGCATGCAACACACCAAGCACCATCAGCAGCTTTTTGGGTATCCTTGCCCAGAAATGGCAATCACAGCTGTTGTCTCCACTGTCACTTCTCTAGAAGTGCAATAAAAGAAATATGGGAACAGACCAGAGATACAAAGCAGAAACAACAAACCTCTTCAGTTTTGGGTCTCTCACTATAAGAAAGACATTGAAGTGCTGGAGTGTATCCAGAGGAGGGCAACAAAGCTGATGAAGAAGGGGTCTGGTGAGGAGTGGCTGAGGGAACTGGCATTGTTTGGTCTGGAGTAGAGGAGGCTGAGGAGAGACCTGGCTCTCTACAGCTCCCTGAAAGGAGGCTGGAGTGAGGTGGGGTCAGTCTCTTCTCCCCAGTGTAAGGTGACAGAAAGAGAGGAAATGGCCTCAAGCTGCACCAGAGGAGGTTTAGGTTGGATATTAGAAAAAATGTCTTTCCTGCAAGAGTGGTCAGGCATTGGAACAGGCTGCCCACGGGGGTAGCACACTCACTGTGCCTGGAGGTGTTCAGGAAACATCTGGGCATGATACTTTGGGACTTGGTTTAATGGCCATGGTGGTGTTAGACTGACAGTTGGACTTGATGATCTTAGAGGTCTTTTCTAACCCAAACAATTGTGTAATTTTGTGATTCCTGAAACTGGAACAAAAAATGTTTACACATGAGTGCAACATAGATTTAGTTAGTGGAAATGTGCTTTGGTTGTAGGACCATCTGATGATACACCTGGTTTTCCTTCATCTCAGCCAATGTTTTTACTTTGCCTACAGCATTTTCTTAATCACCTCTAATAATGATTGGATTTGACATTTATTTGGTA